>CATIWJ010358656.1:0-10057 GCA_949640765.1 Croton laevigatus | reverse complement strand
GAATCTGCTCCTTGATCACTGAAACATATTAAAAAACAAATTGTTTGACTTGTTATGGTACAAAAAATAGAATGGGAGGGGCTGAGTTTTTATGTATTAATATTTATTGGGCTTCTTTATAATAGAGGTCAAATTTTTCTCTAAGTTGGGAGGGGCTACAGCCCCCTCCATTATACACGTGGGTCTGTCCCTGCCACCAGTAATGGAGGGGAAGCTTCCCCGCTGCTTTTACCACCAACACCATCGGCAGGTATTGCTTTGGTTGTTAGGTCAATACTACTTGGATAATTAGCTAATTTAGATTTGTAATTTTTTATTTATTATTTAAAATAGGGTCAAATTTGTCTTGTTACAATTTATAGTAAAAGAAATTGTTGACTTTTTAAGTTGACTAACGGTATATTTCACTATATTCCCTATAAAATTGATGGAAGAATCTAAACGTTAGAAGGCGTAAAACTTTGAAAACCCGATAGTATATTTTTAAAAGCACGAGAACCTGAAGGCAGATTGTCCTATAACACAGGCACTAGAAAGCAATTCTCCAAAAAGGAAAACGACTCGTTGCTTTTTGGGACTTAACGCAAATTAGTTAAAGATATAAGGACTATTTCGTCATGGCGAAAATATTATTTTCTTGCGGACAAGCAAGTATTTCTCCATCTATTGATTTTGAAGCGAAGGGGTAGAGAGACGAGAGAGCTCTCTGTCTCTGCATTCCAAATTCTCTACGGTTTGATCACTTGATGCCAATTTCAACACTAGAGTTTTTCACTCTTTAGCAGTCCCCTTTGATCGCTCAGCGACTTCGTTCCAATGGCTTTTCAAGGGAAGAAACTCATCAACGACCCCGGTGGTTCGATTTTTCTTCCTTTTCTTCTATTTCATGCTGATTCTATTCTTTGAACTATGGACATTTTGTATTTGGTTTCTCACATAGTGAAATTTCACTTCCACTGATATATTTGCCAAAAACACAGTTGATTGTTGTGTATTGTGAAGACTCAGCGAGCCAACAGAACCTTATGGCTAGGTTCAAAGTACTTTGACGTTTAATTTAGCTTGTATTGATAATAAAGCCATACATTATCAAGGGTGGTTGTCTATTTCAACTTATCTTTCCTGATGTAAATGATGATTTAGGGTTTATCAAGGCCTGAATAAAAAATTGAAATGAATTGGAATTAGGGACTTGTTCTTTCCATTGCAAAATTCATTGTAGTTTTTTTTTTGTGGGCCTGAAGAAGGGAATAGTTGAATCTAGCAAATGAATGTATTCCATAGAATTTTACTTTCCAGACAAGAGTGCAGAATTCATTCACTTTCTTCTTTGTTGTCGTGACACGTGAATGCAGATGTAGTAACTGAATTCATTGAGGGTCTAGCAGAAACTTATCCTGGACTGCAGTATTTGGATGGTTTCCCAGAGGTGATTGGATAATAAGTCATTGTTTATCACATTTTTTGGGTCTTACTTTTCATGAAACTAAAATAAGTTTTGAAATTTTCTTCCTCACCTCTTTTTCATTTTAATTTTGTTTTGTTGGGCAGGTCAAGGTTGTAGTACGTGCCGATGTTTCAAGTGCTACTTATGACAAGGTCGCAATCATATCAGGTTCATGATGCTACAAAGCAGCTTTTGGTTGATTTTAAGGATGAAATGCTGAATGCTTTATTGATTTGATTTTCGACGAAAGCAGCTTGTAGTGTTGAATAGGAACCAGTACTTAACATTTGAAATTTTTCTTATGAAGAATGGATGCTTTGCCATGTTTATATTATTTCCTCCGATTTCATCTGCAATATAATCAAGGCTGATAATTTGGAATACCTTGAACTTTGGGACTTGTTGGTTGCACTTGTGTCTTATTTTGACCATTTTGATGTGGATTTCCTAAATTGCAACTTTTCAGCACGGATGATCTAGAGTTAGTCTATCCCAATACAAAATTAGATTCAGGGTTTATAATGAAAAATTTAAAAATGGCTGGCCCTGCAACTGAGTTTGGGTTGGTCCAAGCTTGGTCCATCTATACTAAAATGGTGCTGCATGCCATTTTAAATAATTTGCTCTCATTCAACCGCATGCTGTACCCTAGCTCAAATTGTTCATCTTCTCCAACTCCAAGTTCAATTGTCTTCCTCTGAATTCTTATAAAATCTTTTGCTTCTCACACTAATGGCTTTTTCTGCCTTTTCCAATCTCATTTCCATCATTTTCATTGTAATTGACTTCTTATGGTATTTTATAAGTGCAGTTGTATGGTACATACATTGTGTGAATAAAGCAAATCTAGTGTTTTATCCTGAACTAAATTTCGTTACACATTACCCTTTTGTTTTATTGATGCCTTCTAATTTAGGTGGAGGAAGTGGTCATGAGCCTGCTCATACTGGATTTGTCGGAGAAGGGATGCTCACTGCTGCTATTTGTGGAGAGATTTTTGCTTCTCCACAAGTTGATTCAATTCTTGCTGTATGGTTTCCTTTGTATATTCATTATAAAATTTATTAGCTACTATTCATATCATTCCTGTTTTATTGATTCTTCTTTAACATGATTTCATCTTTAGGGCATTCGTGCTGTAACTGGTCAGATGGGATGCCTTCTGATTGTCACGGTATAATTATTTAAATTGGTAAATTTCAAATGTATTATGTGAAAATGCTGGCTTTGTTTGGAAATTGGAAGGAAGTAGTAGGGCTGAGAAGAAATTAACTGAACTATGATGATTTGTTACATTAGGTTTTAAGGCTTTAGGTTGGTTCCGTTTTTAAGGGAAAAAACCTATCTGTTTTGGTTTTCATTATATAAATAAAAAAAATCTACAAAATAAAACCAAATTGTGGTAAGCCCAAAAGTGAGTCAAAATTAAAAAAACTAAGCCTAACTGGTTTGGTTATGCAATATTTCAATCTGTTAGGTTCATTTTACATTTTAGAAAACATTTTTTTTTAAAAATTTTTTTAGACCAAACTAATTGTTTGCTCACCTGTGAATGGGAGTTTAGGAGGAAAAGAACAAAAAATAGAATAGAAAATCAAGTGGAGGAGGAATAAACAATTTCCCTAATGCAGACTGTTTGATAGTAATGCACATAGAACTGGTCTGCATATGTGGTTTTTATTTTTGCTTGTGGATTTACTGTTGCTGTATATGGGTTTTAACAGAATTATACTGGTGATCGGCTAAATTTTGGTTTGGCTGCAGAGCAAGCAAAATCTGAAGGTTATAAAGTAGAGGTGGATTTTTGTTCAAACCTTATTCTAATTTGTTGGATAGACTCATTTCTGGTGCAAGCAAAATCAAATGAAATTGCTATTTGTGTATGCAGACTGTAATAGTTGGAGATGATTGTGCTTTACCTCCACCCCGGGGCTTAGCGGGACGACGTGGTCTAGCAGGCACTATTCTAGTTAACAAGGTATTCTCTATATCTGTGCTTGAGTCCTGCTTCCAGTTTTATCTCTGTGTCTCTTTTTACTGTTTCCTGTCGTCTGTCCTGCAAATGTTTGTTTTTGGGTTCATCCTTGCTATCTTCAGTGGCAGTTGTTATGATCACAACTTTTGTGGACAAAGTAATCACAGCTTTTGTTAACTAACTTTGTCCTTTGTTTATTGTGTTCATCCCATCACGATCTTATTTTCATAATTCATATATGGATGAAAGTGTATCTATTTCAATTATATGACAGACTTGGTGGAGTCTATGTCTCAAGAATAGAATCTTTTGACCTTGCAGTTGCACACTGTTCGGAAAGTTAAATCCTTAATCAGTTCTCACTGAAATGATCTAAATTATATTTATTCTTTTGTGTTTAATAAAAAGTTTATTTTTTAAGGACATATGTTCCATCTTGCCCTGAAAATTTTTAAGCATCTCCACTCATGCTTGAAATTGTCTTTCAAATTTTAGAGGTCAAAACTTTTATTTTTGAACACTTAATTCTCATGTTGTTTCAAAATAATAGAATTTTGCTTCATATTTCAAATTATAATAAATTCTATCTTTTAATTTTGGGCATTTAATTCTGTTTTAATTTTATAATGCAGTTTTTATTGTTGAAAGTATAAAACCTAGTTTTTTTTTTTTTTTTGGGAAACGGGTTGGACTTTAGGATTAAAAGTCAGTAAAGTGAAATCGAACCTCATCTGTTTATTGTTTGGTATCATTTGACTGTGCTCTGCTAGATTGAAAATAAAAATTCACTTTATGTTAATTAACGGCTCATTGTTCTTATCCTTCTGTCAAAGAAAGGTTGCTGGAGCTGCTGCAGCTTCTGGACTTCCTCTTGATCAGGTTGCTGCAGAAGCGAAATGTGCATCTGAAATGATCGGAACAATGGGTGTTGCATTGTCAGTTTGCACCCTGCCTGGTCAGGTTACCTCGGATCGTTTGGGTCCAGGAAAGATGGAACTTGGTCTTGGAATTGTGAGTAATTTCTGGTTAGGCATGTTTTCCTAAAATAAAGTGTACGCAATAGAATTGTATGATAATCAAATTTTTTATCCTTTTATTGCTTTAAATTAGCTTAACATAAGCCATATGCTTGATTAATTTTTTTTTGTTATCTAGTAATGAAGGGGAAAAGGAATTAAAATTAATGTCTGTGCATTTTATACAAGATGTTTCTTTTTCTAGTATACGCAGTCTATTGGTATATATATGTATGTGTGTGTGTGTATATATATGAGATGATTCTGTTTTCTAGAATGTACACATCCATTGGTAGTGAGTAGCTACCTATCTACCTTGGTGCCATTTTCCACCACATCTTAGTGCTTCATTTTACACACTTAATTTTTCGCTTGGAAGTTTACGAATCAGATCTAATTAAATCCACTTGTTTGCCCTTTCCTCCTAGCATGGTGAACCTGGTGCTGCTGTAGCTGACATTCAGCCTGTTGAAGTGGTGGTTTCGCATGTTCTTAAGCAGATTTTGTCATCGGTATGTGTTGACCCTTGACAGTCATGCCTGCAAAATTTATGTAGGAGATATTCATTATGTTACTAATTGAAAGGGAAAAATGAAAAAGAAAGAAAGAAAAGATGTTACCATTGTTCGTCTTGAATCCACATATAAAAGTGGGTAAATATCCAGGTTCTGCGTTGAAACTAAGAAAATTAACTTGTCAAGTCAGAACTGAATATAGATTTCTATCATTGATGATTTCAATTTCTTATGATTCTTTTGTTAGAATGAAAGTTACCTCTGGATTTTATGTTATGTGGGCTGGATTACGGGACAATTATAAGAATCAAAGTTGAAATTGGTCTTGAGATTTCTAAATTCATCTTTTCAAGCCTAAAGTTAAATTTGTGGCCATATTGCTGCTGTACATTTATATTGCCTGAATTGAACCCAATTTTTTTTTCCAAAGGAGAAAAGAATTAAAGAACGAATTTATTATCTTTAAATAATAAATACCATAATTAAGTAATGCAAAACATTTACATTTCAAACATTGTAAAATTTTATAACTATGATTCTTCTCTCAACTTTCCCACGAACTGCACAACTTTCTTTCATTTTTCTCTGCGTCCCAAATTATAAACTCTCAATTTTGAATTATGTAATGCTAGTACAGTGTACCTGATATGGTGTGCAGATATGTATATGTGTGTGTGTGTGTATGCTTTGTTCATGCAATGCTTAGGACTGATACTTGATCAAAGTCACGAATATCTCTCACTTCACTTCTTTTATATATTATGCTTTTTCATTTCAAGGTTTGGGAATTTGTTATCTTTCTTTTTCATATAGGACACGTCAGTTAAAAGTGTTCCAAGAAATTTGATCTTTGGCTCCTCATTATATTTTTAATTCTTGAGGATGTTAACAACATAGTGCTAATTTTGTTGCAAGGACTTTTGTCTTTTATGTTTTGGTACAAACTGCTTTCTGTTTATTTATTTTATGATTCTGCACCATGCTTTTATGTTATGCTTTGCTCATTAAAAAAAAATAAAGAAGAAGGTCAATGACAAGGTAGAGTTCTGCAAACAGAGTTCATGTTGCTGGGATTACCTTTGATTTTAAAATTTGTTTAGTGGTTGTTGTTTATGTTTTTTGAAGTGAGAGATGGGCACTTTTTGTGTTAGAACTAGCAAAACAATTTTTTTTTAAATTTTCTTTTGCAAATTAGAGAATTATTGATATTAGATTTAGGAGAATTAATGCTTTTGTTATGTTTGGAAAAGATTACTTATAAATATACTAAGCTAATTTGTCTAGAAATTTAATTTTGAATCTTACTGGATGTCAAATGAATTTAAAAGTTTGAAGGTCCAATTTTGAGTGTCAATCCTCATTATAATTACATGAAGGGGGCTATGATATTGAAAATGGTGGAGGTAATATTGATGACTTTGTTTATTTATATTCCAAGTGGAAAACATAAATTTGAGGAAACTTTTTAAGTAGGTTGCAGGAAGTATTGTCATGAAATGATTTCTGCTGACACTGGCTTACCACTTGTAGTCGGTGGCAATTTTATCTTTTTGTTTTATAGAATGCTGCTGATGCTCATATTTGCATGTCAATGATGATTGATGTTGCTACATATATCAAGGGCATGTTTGGCAAACTTAGCTGTTTTAGTGACGTTTAGTTTTTTGAGTACCTGCCGGTAATTTTAGTAGCTTTTCGTAAATGGTAAAAGCTAAATATTAGTGGTTTGGCTTGTCATAGAATATTACTTGCCCTGTCAAAACTAGTTAAAATGATATGTTAACAAACTCTAAAAATTGTGTTTACTGTTTTGCCTAGTCAAAATGCTAAAAGTTGGAAACCTGTTGCCTAACACAACCTAGAAGTTTGCAATATGTCTATGACGTTTCTCTATTTGAGTAACTGCTGCTATTTGTTTGCATGTTCAAACTTGTCTTTTCTTTCAAAGGCATTGATTCATTTAACTTTACTGGACATTTTTTTTGGAAACATATTTTCTTACAAAGGGTAGGGAGACAGTTTTTCAGATAAAAAAAAATCCTGTAATTTATAGTTAACAATCTAATTTATTTATAGTTTTTTGTTTCATTTATTGTGGCAGGAAACAAACTATGTCCCTATTACACGGGGTAATAGAGTGGTGCTCATGGTCAATGGGTAGGTTCATGAATTTCCATTTTGTGTTTCAGATTGGATATATACATGTTAGTTCTGGAATGAAATAATAATATTTAAAATCAGTCATCATATTGATATGGTTATTTCCTTTTGAAGGTTTTTGAAACATTAAGCATTTTATTAACTTTTGGCATAAATTAATTTCACGAATTTTATGAAATTCATTTGCAAATGAACACTCATTTTTTGTGTAAAAAAAAAGAAGTTACATGTTAATTATATTGGAGAGAAATTTCAGAAACCAAAAATTTATCAGAATTACTTTAGCAAAATTTTATTGTATTAATTTCCGTTGTGAAAGTGAGATTCAATTCTTATCTATTGTGCGACTGTTTGTTATTTGTCTTTTTAATTGGTTTTGCCTATCCACTGATAGTCAATTGGCTCTTAGTGGATGGTGCAACAAGTATGTAAGAAGCCTTTCCAGTTGTGATACCCTTCATTCAATGCGTCTTTGTCTTTCCCCTTTTGGTTCCCCATTGCTCATTTGGGACTAACTAAAACATCCATTTGTTTTTAAAACTTTTAATTTCTTCAAATAAATGGTTATCAATGCCACAATATTACAAGTTTTAACTAATTTATTGCCATTTTCTTTGGCCTTTTCCTCTTCCACTCAGTTTCTTGCAAATATGCAATATCAACCTTCCTCCACTTGAAGGTGTGCACTATTAGCTTACGTTCCAATGGCCTAATTGAACCTTACTCTCCTCATTTCTAGTTTTGTATCCAATTGCCAATGTGGTGCTTCCTTACCTTCACCCATTCTTGAGTGCAGTGATGTGAGAATATTTTGCTCATTTGACTCAAGCAGTTGCCATAAAATGGTTTCCTATGTGGATTCTTGCTGAAAGAATTTTCAACATTCAACTGATTCGTATAGGCCTTGGGCTATTTTTATGTTGGCCGTCGCCAAACCACAGGACTCCTCCTTTACTAGAGCTTGAGAAGACAGAGCTTTGCTAAGCTCATTAAGTCCAAGTTAAGGAAGCAAAAGGGTATTTGTGGAAAAGTTAAATATTGAATTGAATAACACTCTTACATGGAACATAAATCCATTTCACAGATTCCACATTTTAGACATAATTTAACAAACGCAAAAATCAGCTACCAGTGAATTCTTTTAGAAATACATTTGCAAATGATATGAATTCGACATTCAGTTGTACCGAGCAGGAGCTAAATTCATTTCCATATGATTGCTGATATTTCTGTCATTAGTGTCTATGTCATTGTATTAGGCCATGTTTCTGAAGAAATGTTGATGATTGCCCATTTGTTTTTCTTTTTTGACTGCAGACTTGGTGCTACTCCTTTGATGGAGCTGATGATTGCAGCTGGAAAGGCCGTCCCTCAATTGCAGCTGGAGCATGGACTAGCTGTTGATAGAGTGTATACTGGGTCATTCATGACTTCCCTTGATATGGCAGGTCTGATTGTAGTATAAGCATTCTATTTATGAATCAGTATGGTTGTTTACCCTCTTATTGTTTTTTTAGGATTCTCAATTTCCATAATGAAGGCAGATGAAGCTATTTTGCAACGTTTGGATGCTCCAACTAGGGCTCCATTCTGGCCTGCTGGTGTTGATGGTGTGTAGTGATGTTTCATAACAATTGCTCTAGATTAATTAATTTTGTTTCTTTTCTGTAAGCTTGTTTTCTAAGATTACTTTCACTGATGCATCATGGTAACAAATAAGTCATCAGAACCGATTATTGATTTCTAGAGTTATCTTTTCTTTAGGTAATCGTCCACCTGCCAAGATACCTGTTCCACTGCCATTGGCTAACTTAGTGAAGAGCGATGAGGTATTTTTTTTCCTTACACACTGTTGCCTATTGTTATGTGTCTGTTTGAGAAATTACCTGCCTTTTCTTGGATCTTGCTTGTATTTTGTCATCTTTTTTATGTATAACTAATTTGAAGATATGCACTGAACTAGTTTTAACTAGGAATTTGAAATGTGAAATATAATGGTACCCCAGAAGCTATAGCTTAACTATATACCATATTTATGCAATGTCAATTATTTGGTAGTGTAGTAATATTGATCAAATAATTATGCGTAATGGATATATTTTTATCATATCTCCACTCAAATTCCCCTGCTCCATTTTTGTTTTCTTTTCGAAAATTTTGGTTTAGATACTGTACTTTTTTATTTACATTTGGATTATATCGTAATTAGTGTTATTATAATTTTTTTAATCAAAAGGCAATGTCTTAGTTTAGAACATCTATTTAGTTTAATTTTGTACAGAAATATATCCCAAATAAATTATCTGAACCTTGGGTTTTAGATCTGAAATGGTCAATAAACTTTTAACTAGTGAACAATTTTGTATTTCTTTCAAATTTCTTTTAACCTTTGCTACCCAGACTCGGGTAAGGGTATCAAAACTGGATACTTGCACAAATGTTGGACTGGGCAATTTCAGAAAATTTTACTTGTTTTGGTCTAAGCTGGAGTGTCTTAAGTGCCGTACCTTTGTTTGAGTTATGTATCCTACATGGGTAGGGCAGACAAAGAGTCGGGGTAACATTGGTTTAACTAAAGAACTACTCAAACATGTGAAAACCCACTGGATAACTAGTAAGCTGGTAGATCTTGTAATCTTAGTTTTAAAAAGCGCGCCTGAGGCGCGCCTAGGCGCGAGGCGAGGTGAGGCGCTGGGATTGGGGCTTTTCCGGTGCTGAGCGAGGCGTTTACGAGAAGCGCGCGCCTCGGGGCTTTTTTTCCTAGGCGCGAGGCGCGCGCCTCATAGCTCTGCGTGGGTAAGGTGCACTAACGGGAAAAATTAGAAATAGGAATCTGAAAACCTAAAAAACTCAAACATACTCATACTCATCTTCATCAAATCTCCGAGAAACCAGAAGCCGGATCTGGCCGACTGCCACCACAAGAGACTCGCCGGATCTCGCC
>CATIWJ010358635.1:0-11490 GCA_949640765.1 Croton laevigatus | reverse complement strand
ACCAAACCTGACCAACATAAACCTATTGGATGTCTGTGTTATATTACAAGTATCCAACCACATAAAAATAAGTTTGATCCTAGAGCTATTCCTTGTACTCTATTAGGTTATGCACCTCATCAAGAAGGATACAGAGTTTATGACCTGAAAAATCCAAAAAGATCATTCATGCAAGAGATATTTTCTTTCAAGAAAACATATTCCCTTTTCATTCTCATCAAACTGAACCTGCCCATGCACTATTAGGAGTGTTCAAATGAAAACGTTAAATTGTGAAATTCGTGAAATTCCGTAAATTCTTGAAATTTTTCACGTTAAAATATTTTGTTATTCGTTAAATAGTAAGAGATTTCGTTTAATTTGTTAAATCGTGAAATTTACATTAGGAGAAAAATTTTCTCCGATAACTAAATCTAGTTAGCCCTTTTTTTCTTCTCTTTCTTATTCCTTTTCTGCCTCTCTTCTTTCCCTCTTCTTGTTCGCTGCTAACCAAATCCTTCGTTTCCTCTTCATGTCTGTCGCTCACTCACCAACTACCAACCACCACCACTACCACTCCGGCCATACTCCAGCCCACCATCGCCGTCTATGCCACCCAAGCAATCCATCGCCCACCGCCACGACCAGCAGCTCATCCTTCTTCTACATACTCTGTACTGGATTTCTCGCCGAGAGGTACGCGGAGGTTGAAGCTTTTTTAGTCAGGATTGTGTTCTGAAACATTAACTATTCGATTTTGTTAAAAACGTTAAATTAGTTAAATCAGAAGATTATTCGTTAAATTTAGTTAATTGGAGAATTTATAAGAATTATTTAATTCGTTAAATTGTCCCCAAAAAAAATAATTTTTATTTATTTGGTGAAGATTTTTGAAAAACTTTTCATGTTTTAACGAATGAATACCCATATACACTACAACAAATGAGGTCTATGGGGACGGTTTTAACCGCCTCTCAAAATTGCAGGGACACTCGTTACAACCGTCCCTAGACCGTCTTTTTACGCCGTCTCTACAATTATAGGGACGTTTCATTGCACCAGCGGGGCATGTTTGTTTGTAGAGACGCTTCCATAGGAGCAGCTGAAAACGACCTCCATATTCAAATCATCATAGTTGATATTATAACGTAGGTACATATACAACCATCTCTATATTTTTATTGCCAAATTATTATCTATGCTCATTTACTATTGAGACAGTTCAAACTGTCTATAAGTTTTGGCACTGTTTTTTTTTTTTTTAAATCTGTAAGGACGGTTTAAACTGTTTTCATATTTTTAAAATTTAATAACTGCAAATATTAAAAACATGGAATTGCTAATTAATTAAATTATTATAATAAAGCAAGTTCAAGAGTAATAACACTGATGCTCAAATAATTTATCACAATACAGTTTTACAACGAAAATTTCCTCCAAGAGTACGAACTACTACACCCAAGTTGCTTTTTTAGATTTAATGGCATAAAACTTCTGATTGTTCCCTTAATCTTAGTCACCATGGCCTAGCTGTGATACGAAACAGAATGATAAAATTTTATTGAGCAAAACATTAAGGTTTTCAATGATGCATCCTACAGCTGAAAAACTGACTGACTTTTACAGAGAAAGTTGAATAGTTTTGATGGGCGTCGAAACCACCAAAAATAAATCAACCTACTCTAAAAATTTTGTATATAGCACAGAGCAGGGTCGATCCCACAGAGACTGGTCAAGTTTACTCCTAAAGTGCTAAGATAGAAAAGGGGGGGATTTTGAATTGAAAAAAAAATAAACAAAAATTAAAATAAAACAGGGCAGAAAACTGAAATAGAAAGCAATGGAAAACGAATACAGCCAATGATAATTTGCGGTATGAAATTCACATAGATTGATCATCGACTGTATGATAACTCTTTAATTAAACATTACAGACAAGTTATAGTCAGCAAGTACGATGATCCAACCAATCTTTCCTTAATCTTAGGTTATTAAGCTACGATCTAATAACAACCTCTAATCAACAAACAACCCTAAGTACGACGAAGGATTTAATTTGCCAATTGCATTAAAATCTAGAAAGACCTTGCCCTAACCAACAAAAACTACGAGAATTCATTTAGATTAGATTATGCCTTTACTTAATATAACCCAAAAGCCTGGCTATAATCAAGTTATATCAATCGCTACTTATATCAAGTTGACTAAACAATTACAGATTTAGCCGAGTTGAATAGCTATGCAAATCCCTATTAGTTGAACAACGGATCCTTTTTTATCAAGTTTAAGCAAGTAATATGAATAAACTAAGGATATATTTTTTCAATAAGCCACAGAAAAGACATAAATGCAATATATTAATCAAAAAAAAATTAAAGAACATAAATGTCTCACAATCATGAAAAACTTCAATATTGAATTAACCATTGACTGAAGGGAAGAGTTTAGCTACGAATAGCTATGGAAAAGCGGCTGTTCTTCCAAAAAGAAAATAAAAAACGTAACTGTGTTTAGGGTGTGGAAGAATGCCCTCAAAAAGATCTAAAACACATTTATATAATGTTTAAAACTGGGGCAAATAATAATAAAACAAAAGTGCCCAATGAAAACTATTTAGTTCTTCTTCCTAGGCTCTAATTTAAGCCCAAAATAGTTGTTTAAAAATGTTGGCCAGCAGCCCAATGAATTGCAGTCCGCATTGTTTCCTTCGGCGGTTAGCCTTAGGCAAGGCTAACTTCTGACATCATCAAGAAAACATACATACAGTTTTGGCTTCGACTTCAATGCATCAAAACTCGAACAATTAAGCTCCAAATGCTTTCTTTTTTGCCAAATCCAACGATTCCTAATCAACATAAGAAAACTAAATAAATTTACATAATTAAGCATAATAAATATCAAATAAGCACAAGATTAGGATTAAAAACATGTTGGATTTGCAAGTTATCAAGTTTCCACTCTGTAATATTTTTCTTTTAGCAAAGTTGCCAATAAAGAAAAGTATATATTACACATATTTTGCCTCTTTACCTTCTTGAATTCTTCCTGGTTATATTTTAGTAGAATATTCAGAATACAAATTTGAGTTTTACAAGGCTAACAAGTGGTTTTGTAGCTGTTTAGGGCAATCTTCAAATCAATGACTGAGAGTGGATAGATTCCACTACTTGAAGATTTTTCTATACTAGTGACATGAATTGATGGTTGATTGGGCTGGTTAATTGTGATTGAGCAGTTTATCGATTGAAGTCGAGACAAGTACTTCTTCATTTGAGTCCATATTAGGAATTTTGCAAGCTCACTCTAAAACTTGGCCAATAACATTTTTTGCCCTTTACACTATAGTGCTTTTGGACTTTAGGCCCCTTGTATATTAAGGAGTCTTTTAAACCCCTATGCTTTCTATAAAAGTTACAGCCACACCCTCCGTCCATGAGAAAACAAAAGGTGGAATTCAAACTAACGATAAGTACATGAGACGCCAAAAAAATTCAAAATGATTCCGTTAATGTTATGATGAAATTAAACAAAAACTTAAATTTCAGGGACCATTTTGAAATTTAAGCTTAAACTTCAAAGACCATTTTGATATTTAGGCTTAACTCTTTACTGACAAGAAAAATCCTTCGCCACTCTTATGTTATTACAATCAACTCACCGCCCACTGTTTTGTTAGTTGTACTACTGTCAACCATCACCTCCCAAAACGAGTTATGCCACCATAGCAAATCTGAGTCAATGGCGACCTCCACTAGCACTAATCGCCACCAACCGATCACTAGAAACACCAAAAATCGATAGTTTTGCATAACAAATCTGAGAACTTTAAATGGTTAAAGCACAAGCTTTGTGGTGGCCAAACTGCTAGTTTGAGGACACGAATGGATTGCTCAAGCAAGGATGAGTCTTTTGGCATCAATATCATCATTTATTTATTGACTGAAAATGGAGATCGATTCGAGCCAAAAATGGGCCTAAATTATCTAAAAAATTCAAACACCGAAATCTAGGTCTTCCATAGTTGGGCACCAAAACAGATACCATATTACGAATCCTCGTGTCGATGGCTTCAATTTGGTATACTCATTTACGAGAGCTATCGACGGAAATATAAATGGACTTTTTAGGTGGAAATTTTCAAATTTGGTCTTTGCTCAAGATTGGAGATGATCAAACTTACAATTCGATTGTTGAACTTATGAAAATAGTGCATTTTAATCCCAAATACTACATTATGGTCCATGATGTTTAAGTTTGTTTTTGTTTACTTTTATCAAAATGATGTCTTTTTCAATTTTTTGTGTTTCGCACTCTTGTCGTTTGTTTGAGTCACATTGTCCATTTTTTTATGGACAAATGGTGCGACTATAGTCATTTTATGTAGTAAAAGGGCTTTTAGGACCTAATTGGGGCAAAAACGTTATTGGCCCTAAAATTTAGTGTTTTCTTGGCTAACACCAAACATTACAATGTTAGTTTCTCTCATGGCTCGCTCATAGGTTCTGCTATAATCTTAGTAGATAGTGGATTTTCTACATAGCAAAATCAATCACTGTTAGCTTTAGGGATAAAGTTATGAGTATATGTTAGCAAACATCCTACTTTGTATACTGAAAGCCTTGTATGAGTTTCTGGGATCTGTAACACAGAAAGTGAGTTTTTTTATCCTTGTAAAATAGAAGGTGAGTTTTCTATCTCCGTAAAATAGAAGAGAATAAGTTTTTCTACGTCTTGGAAAGAGAGATAAAGATAAGAAAAGAAAAAATTTGGGGGTTTTTGGGTTTGTGTCTTTATATGAAAGTGAGAGTGGGTGATTTCAAAGAACATGGCTTTTGACTTAGTTTCAGCCTTAAATTTTGGATTTCTATCCCTTTTTTTTTCCAAATTCTTTTTACATTTTAAATTAAATTTTTTGTTATTATTTAAATTTATAATTGGTGAAACTAAATAGTTTAAATCTACATAGTATAATAATATGAGTACTGTGATTATACCATTTTAAAAATTCCAATATTATATGATGCAAAGGAAAAAAAATTCCACATTTAAAATTGAGTTTGTTTTTAGAAAATTAAATTGAGATTTTTCCTCTTCAAGAAATAATAAAATTGATATGTATACTACGTAAATTTCATTATCTTGTTTCGTAGTTTCATGAATGAAATTTGATTTTCACTACAATTAAATTAAGTAATAGGAGTTGATACGAGTGATTATTGGCTTAAATTCACTTAATAGACCTTGGTTTGAAATCTATCATATGTATTTCATTTTTGTTGAAAGACTCATCCACCATATATGGTTTATGCAACTCGGGACTTTGACTTTGGATGAATTTATTTTTAAACTTATTTCTCATATTTCCTTATTTATTATTTTAAAAAAAAAATTTGGTTCAAAATTAGATGTCATCCTTAAATGATAGTGAAATTTTAATCAGAGATTAAGGGGGAGAATAAAAAAATATTACCTCCGTTTCCAAAAAGTTGAGACTTTATACTATTCACTTCCAATTTTCTACATAAAATTCTGACTAAAACACCCCTAAAAGCAATAGAAAATTAGCTCCATATTGAAGAGAGAGAAGATAAAATGGTGGAGACATGTCTGGTCATGTCAGCATGAATTGCTGCAGAAGGTACATGTTAAATCAGACTTGATGAGCTTGGGTATTTCCCTCCTCATCATTCCTCACGCGCCCATTTTTTGGGTGCATTTTTTAAAATTTTGCACCATTTTACAACGAATGCAGTAAAATGCTTAATTTTTTGCCGCACTAGCGGCAAAAATATGCACCCATATTACCTAACACTATAACCCAACTTTTCATTCTATCCTCACGCGCTTTTCTCTCTCTTCCTCTCTCCTATGACAATCACTGTAGGCCTGTCACTTCTACCATCCTCTTTCCTCTTTGCCTCCTGTTCAAATATGACTTTATACTAAAAAATATATTTTTTTTTATTACCTCAACCCACTAAATTACAAATATCCCCACTAAAAAATAAATGGTAAAATCATCCAAATACACTCTAAGATACCAAAAAATCTCAACATTTTACAAACATACCTTCAAAAAAAAGTCTCAACTTTTTGGAAACAGAGGTAGTATGAAAATCTGGAGTAGAATTGAAATGGAGAAAATATTTGACCACTAGGGGAAATTTTGGGTTAGATTAATCATAGATTAAGTAAAAAAAAGAAAAGTATGAAAAATTGGAGTAGAATTGAAATGGAGAAAATATTTGACCAATGGGGGAAATTTTGGGTTAGAAGTGAGAAGGAAAAAGAAAATTGGACCATTCAAATATTTATTCCAAAGATATGGGGTGAATTAGAAAAGTGTGAAAATTTGGGGGCATAATTGAAAATAATTTTAGAAGGTATTTGAGCCAAGAATGTGGGAACAAATTAGAAAAGTATGAAAATTTGGGACAGAATTGAAAAAGAATTTAAAAGGGGAAACTGAAACGAGAAGAAAGTTTGGGGTAGAAGTATAAAGTGAGAAAATATTTTCTACCGTTTCTTGATTTATGCGTGTCATCCTTGCACAGGGCCATCCTAATTTCAGAATATAAAGGCTTTAATATTGCTTTATTTAACGATGTGGTTTTTTTTTCTTGCGCATTAACATGGCCCTTGTAGCCCTTGTACCTGGTCCATCACTATATGGGCTTTTTAATTGCACTCTAAATCTCTTTTGGGCCAAGCTCATAAAAGTTGTTATAGCCTTGACTTTTTTTTAAAAAAAAAAAAGTTGTGTAATTTTTAATAATTTGGATATTTTTTTAGTAATTTTCTATTATGTTTAAAGAAAAAAACAGCTCAAGACATGGTATACATGTTGCTTTTGGGATGTAGATTATTCTTAATTAAAGATCACTTTTAAGAAAAATTAGGCCAAAATCAGTATAACACAAAAATTTCTGTGTTATAACAAATATTCGGGTTAAAGATTCTAAAACGATTCTTCATCCTTAACTAATATCTTAATGCGATGGATTAGAGGACAAAATAATACGAATCAGTTATATTAACTCAAACTTTTTTATATAAATTTTTTATATGTATGCTCATTTTTAAGTTTTAAAGTCTATTTCTGTTTTTCATATTGTTTGTCATTTTTATTGTTATTTGTTCAATAAGTGTTTGATTTAGCTATTTTATTCAATTGATAATTGATTTTTGTCTAATCTTTATTGGTAAAACTTTTTAATCAACTACTTTGTTTGAAATAAAAAGTGTGTTCGGTTTTGGTTTCGGTAAAATTCTTGACAAGAAACCAATATTGGAATCAAATGGTAAATTTTTCAGTTCCAGTTTCGGTATAATTTCGTTTAATTTTGGTTCTAGTTTCGGTCTGGTTTTAGTCTATAGTTTCAGCACTAGGTTTTGTTCCCTTACACATTTTTAATATACAAATGAGCTAACATATCAAAGATCCATTTTTTTTTGGACGATATAGCCGTTAAAAGTGCCTTATAATAATGCAGACATAAGGACTTAGATTGGTGTTTGATTTTGAGATGGAGTATAAAGCTATAGCCAGTGATAGACCCAGAATTTTTGTTTTCCCTAATGTCCGTATAGTAACGATAATTTTCATAAGTAAAATTTTGGAACTTTAAAAATAATAATACTCTATAATTTAGAAAATTTAGCAAAAAAAAATTAAAGGTATTTATGCAAACTTTGTGAAAAATTTATGAATTTAATAGCTGCAGATGTTATTTTCATGAAACAAATAGCATAAAATTTACTTTCATGAAAAAAATGTTAAAAATAAAATTTATTTTTCAAATTAAATTTCTGAATTATTTAAAATTTTGAATAAATATGGGTTTAAAGTAAAATTCTTTACATCGGAAATATCAAAGACAATAGAAAAAATAAACTGAACCTTTTTTTTTTTTCAATTTTGTAATTAATTTTTGGTAACATGTTTAATAAGTATGAAAATAAATAAAATGAGTGTCTTTTTCAAAATTAAAAGATAAAAATAAATTAATTTAATCCTTTGTTCCTCACCATATTTGTTACTCAAAACGCACCAGTACCACCTTCCATTTAACATGCCAATATCATTTTTCACATTTTTTTTGAACAATAAGACTTTTTTTCTAATTATTTTAATTGTTGAGACCGTTTTTCTGAGATCCCTATAGCAATCCTAGGGCTTACAATGAAATTTCCTAGTCTATCCAATCGACATTAGAGAATGGATAAAACACAAGTTGCAAGTCACGTGCCTACTGAATAATTATATTGTACAGCTAAAGCTATTGTACTTAGATTGTATATAAATGGGCAAATATAGTTATACTTGTAGATAATATTGATTACAGAGAAAATAAAATGAATTTTTCTCTCCTAATTTTCCTTTTATTTCAATTATTATTGAAATAGTATAACAGGAATAATAACTAAATAATTTTCGTGCTTTATGGTTGATACTCAGCTTACTATTCTTTATCTCTAGAGTTTCCAATTCTCCTACAAGTTTCGTGCTCTTCCTATAGGTTTCTTAATATTTTAGTTTATCATTAATTATAAGGTTGTTTGACCAACTTATCTTACAAGTATTTTTTTAAGAGATTAATTTTAGTTGTAAACATATTTTTTTCTGAGGCTCTTACTTAGACTAATTTTTTTGCAATGGTCCTATATACCAAATTGGTGACCTTTAATAATGGGCCATTATAGTCTGAAGGAACCCATTGCAATCATGAGAAAACTGCCCTACCATAAATAATATTCATTCTTATGTTACTATTTTATAATTGTATCAACAATTTTAATCTTTTACCCTACTGTAAATAATATTCATTCTTATATTTCTGTTTTATAATTGTATCAACAATTTTAATCTTTTCTTTTATGAGGACTGAATTCTCTTTCATTCTTAAAGAAAAATTAAATTGTAGAGTTTTAACTTTCTATTTGTTTGATGAATGTATTTCATATAGACCCGCTTTCGAAAGAAATATTTTGTTAAATAGAACAATAAAATCATACTCGAGAGGTGGGGCACGACGCAATTGAGAGCAATTACATCAAGTAGTAGGCAGCGTGGGTTCGAGTCTTCTTGGGTGACAAAAGTGAGTTAAAGTGTGTAACATGTATGTCAAAAAAAAAAAGAACTTTTATTGTACCAAAAAAAAAAAAAGGAAAGGAAAGGAAAGGAGAGAAAATAAATACAAAAATGAAAAAAGAGCTTTGTTGTTAATACTCCAACACACCATGCAGTTTTTCACCATTTACCTAGCAAATTGAAAACAATTTTAATAAAAATGAAAAATGCTATAAACAATAAAAGAAAAAAAAATTAATTAGAACTTACTTTTAATTTCTTCTTCTTCTACCAGACAAGCGATGGTTCCCGTTGCTCATTCTTGGCTTTCGACGCCCTTCACCTTCGATCAACTTCACCAACCAAGCAGGTTTTCTTGTTTTAAACACAACATATCCCATTACTACACCAAACACTGCTCCAAATGCATATCCTACAGAAACTGATTTCCATCCGAGTCCATTTTCATCAGATTCAGAATCTCGGTCCCTTGTTGGAGTCAGCACTTGTTGCTTTTCATTAGAATTGCAAGTCTTTTTCAGCGGAAACCCACACAATCCTTCGTTCCCTGCATATGAGCTATTTTCAAATGTATTAAACTGTTTTCCTTTTGGTATGGGTCCTTCAAGTTGATTATATGAAACATTAAATACAGCAAGGAATGTCAAATTTGCTAATTCCATAGGAATATGTCCATTAAAATAATTTGAAGAAAGGTCTAATGTTTCCAAATTGGCCAGATTTCCCAAGGTTGGTTCAATATGATCGATGAGATGATTATGAGAGAGGTTGAGCTGCTTGAGTGAATTAAACATTCCAATCGACTTTGGAATTTTTCCTTTGAAACTATTGCCTGACAAATCAATGCTTGTGAAAATTGTTTGGATTTTCACCAACTCAATTTCCAACCCTTTCAGTGTAAGACTCACAGAGTAACCATAATCGTAAGTGTAATTTTCTGACCTCATATATGTCATCTTTTGATCAAGGTTGGTCATTGCTTTGAACTTGTTGAAATACTCCACTGGTAAAGGTCCGCTGAACAAGTTGTTGGAGAGGTCAAAAATCCGCAACTTAGAGAATGAATAATTGGAAAATGAGTTACAGCCATTCACTAAACCATGAAATTTATTCCATCGTAATTGCAAAATTTGCAGCTCCTCAAGAGTTTGTAGAAACGATGGGAATGTGTCATCTATCTCATTATTGCTGAGATCTAAAATTTCCAAATATTTACAATTAGAGATAGAAGGGGGAATTTTTCCTTGCAATATGTTGTGGTTGAAATTTAAATATCTCATGCTACAGTTCTTTGCAAAATCATTTGGGATTACTCCATTGAACTTGTTCATTCCCAAATGTAAAACTGAAAGTTTTATGCTCAAGTTTCCCAAACATTGTGGAATGAGACCACTAAAACTGTTGTTTGACAAGTCAAGAATTCCAAGATACTTTAACTCACAAACTTCAGAAGGAATTTCTCCACTCAATTTGTCATTTGAAGAAAGAATGAGAACTCTCAAGTTCACCAGTTTAAAAATTGATCTTGGAGTTGAGCCATGCAAATTGTTATGGCTTAGATCAAGATAACTTAGACTAGAAAGCCTACCAATATCTGAAGGAATTTTTCCGCTCAATTGATTTTTTTGTAATTGCAAGTCCATTAAGCTAGAAAGCCAACCCAAATTTGAAGGAATGTGACCACTGAATTGATTATTAGATAAATATAAATCTTGAAGTTGAGTGAAATTTGTCAAGAAATTGGGAATTGGACCATTGATTTTATTGTTTGCTATATATAAATAGTAGAGCTGCTTAAGGTTTGCAAATGAGGAAGGGATTGGGCCGCTCAAACTACTATTTGAAAGGTCCAAAGTCTCGAGTTGGATAAGGTTTCCAAAAGAGGATGGAATTGGACAATTGAAATTATTGTCCGATAGATCCAAAAACTTGAGTTTGGATAAATTTCCAAACAATCCAATATTAAACCCCTTGACAGTGCAGGCCCTGAGACTTAAAAATTGCAGAAACTTTAGATTCTCAAAAATCTGATTTTCTAAATATATTGAAATTTTGTTATGAGAAAGAGATAGGGAGTAGAGTGAAAGACTCCAATTTGACTTTGGGAAAGAGCCACTGAGGTTATAATTAAAGCTCAAGTCAAGGTCTTGGAGATTAGGAAGCTGAATTATATTACCTGGAAAGTTTCCACCCAAATCACACCCTTCGAGTTTCAGAGATGACAAAGAAGAAGACAAATTGATGAAGAAATTTGGTGAAATTGAAGATAGATCAACCTTGGTTAAGTTCAATTCTTGCAACTTGGTTAAGTTTCCAACAAGCTTATCAGAAGTATCAGTTGTTTCTTCTATTATCAAACCATAGTTCCAAGAAAGATCAAGAGAAACCAAATTAAAGAGATGGTTGAATTTCGGTAATTT
>CATIWJ010358556.1:0-11007 GCA_949640765.1 Croton laevigatus | reverse complement strand
ATACTAAAATCTGTAAGATCACATTGGACCAACTTGATGCCTTAAAATCTAAGGTACAAGGAGAAACTAAGTATACTAGTTATGAAGTTTTAACTGCACATATCTGGCGCTGCACATGCAAAGCACGTGGCTTGTCCAATGATCAAACAACCAAGTTAATCGTATCAGTGGATGCTAGATCAAGGTTAGAACCTCCACTTCCAAGTGGTTTCTTTGGTAATGCTGTATTTTGGGCTTGCCCCGCAGCTTTAACCGGTGAGATAGTATCGGAATCATTGAAAGAAACCACCGAACGAATTAGAAAGGCCATATATCGAATGGATGATGAGTTCTTGAGATCAACTATGGATTATATTGATGGATTTGATGATATAACGC
Organism: Croton laevigatus; assembly: GCA_949640765.1. Taxonomy (NCBI): domain Eukaryota; kingdom Viridiplantae; phylum Streptophyta; class Magnoliopsida; order Malpighiales; family Euphorbiaceae; genus Croton; species Croton laevigatus. The sequence continues at coordinate 10,629 of CATIWJ010358556.1, read as the reverse complement.
CAATTGTAAGAGGACCGCATTGTTTTGCCTGTCCGAATTTAGGGATAACAAGTTGGATGAGGTTTCCTTTATATTCTTTTGATTTTGGGATGGGTAAGCCACTATTTTTTAGGCCTGTAAATCCTGCTGAAGGTAAAGGATACATATTAGCAACTCCTAGCAATGAAATTGATGGGAGTTGGGCTCTGATTATAAGCCTGGAGGTTCATCATATGGAATCCTTTGAAAAATTGTTCTATAGATGGTGAGTTTTCTGGTCTTGGGCATATGCTTAGAGGAACATCATCGTATGATTCCTCCCAAATATAGTTTATCATGATTTTCCTTTTAAAATTACACTTGCCACTGAACTATTGTGTTGCTTACGTTTGTAATGTTTGCCATGAGTTTGAATAAGTCGAAACATGTAAAGTGTGTTGCTTACATTTATAATATTTGTCCTGAGTCCGAATGAGTCGAGGTAACTGATACATATATGTAAGATGAGACATATGTAATGTGGGATGCATGTATTGCATTTTTCTTAAATAGTCTAAAGATGAAATAATTTAAGAATGTTCTTAGATTAATTCCATTTAAAGATAATTAAATACGAAAAAACATGAATGCCAACATACTTGAATTGAGAGAGGAATCAGGTGACCAAGCTGGCTTTCTTCCATCACAAATTCTGTACGCATCGACATTGACGATTGCTAAAACATCAAATATTGAGATTTTGATGACAAATCTCTAAAAGTAAAAAGTCATTTTGGTTTTATTTATTCATCATTTCCAAACAAAAAATTCAGTATTTGTTCGGACTAATACATAAAAATACACTCCAACTTTGGCCAAAAAATTAATTGGCCGCTCGAACTTTGTGAATAACCAATTGTGCACCTAAAGTTTTAAAAATGTATTCATTTATTCCTTCAGATCATTTATGAGCTCATTGCAAATTAAGATACCATCCTGAATATGTCTTCCTTTGGAAAAGGCCGTTTGTGATTCCCCGATGATAGAACTAATAACCTTTTGTAATCTCAAAGCTAAAGTCTTTGTAAGCAGTTTGTAGATCCCATCTAGATTTTGTCTTGTTTACTTTCTTATCCGGAAATCATTAGGAAATCTTCACTTCAAATTTTTGTTTCTCTTCAGCATTTATCACTATGATAATAGTGATAGAGTTTTGTTTGTATATTGTTCATAGTTAATCAAACCTCCTTAGAACATCTTTCTGATTATCTTCTTTAGCATCTGATCATCTTAGAGCTATTATGAGTTTATAGTTTTGGATACAATATAGTTAGATATATATTTGTTAGTTTAGTGGTAATAGATATAATATATGATACATTTTTGCCTATTATACTTCAGATAAGATTGAAATTTGCATATTTTGAAAATAGTTGGGGAGTAACTGAGGATATGTGAATTGGACAATAAAGATATATTTGGATTTATGAGTTATACTTTTGAATTATGAAACTGAAATTTTGATAGATATTTGATATTTTGAGGTTCATTGACTAGAGTTGGGTTTAAACAATGATTGATATATTTTATGGCACTTTCACAAAATTTTTTATTGTTTATTTAGTCGAAAGTAATATTGAAAGTATGCTTGTAAGCAAGCAAGATTATTGATATTTCTGATAAGAAGTTTGATATTTGAAATTTTGAATAAAGTTTGTTTTTCTTATGCCATAAGATTATTAATTTTAGCCTCTCTCCAATGTCTACTCAATTATTTTGTTATAGATTAGTATTTTGAGAAAGATTTAAAAATAATTTTGAGAATATTTTGTTATTAAGCATAAGGCAATATGTACTACGATATTTTAAGTAGAATAGAAACTAATTAATTATGGAGTTGGATATAAAATATTAGTTGTGTAAATAGCATAAAGTTTTATGTAAAAATTAGTTATTATGTGATAAAAAAAATTAAATTAGTAGTAATTAGAGTTTTGAAATTTCGAAGTTGTATTTTGATTGATAAGCAATGTTGAAATTTTGGATTTGTATTTATGAGTTCTCTTTTAGAAGTTTGAAATCATTAATATTAAGTATAAGATTTTGTTAATCATTTTAGAAAGGTTTAAGTATATGGGGTTAGATAAAAATTAGTATTTGTAATTTTTACAGTTTGAATCTTTTAGTTATGTTTGGAATTTCGAATGTCCGAAATCATAAAAGGGAGATAGAATGTAAGACTCTACAATCTTATTGCATTCATCCACATCCATTATATCATATACAAATATACACGTTCTGATTATATGTGAAATTAGATCTAATGGGCAATTAAATGATAAATATTTATAATCTAGGAATAATAATGTAACGAGAACTCCAGAATGCAATGAAATTTCATTTTCGATCATATCCAATACAAGAAAATAAAATTAAAAATGAAAGAGAAAGAACAATAGGCATTGGTTTTATCAAAATAATTGGACTGTATATATTAAATTCAAAGCTAATTGATAATAAGAGAAAATAAAAATAACAGAACAGATTAACTAATTCATGAATTGAAATCATTCAAAAAAAAATACTGGCTAACAAAGGAGCAGAGGAGCAGCTGGCACCGGTGGCAGGAAGCTTGTCTTGATTTGTTTAGGGTTTGTGGAAACTGATGGCTAGTGATTGTTGGGAAAAATACTGCTATTTTTCTGCCCTTCGGACCGACCACCTTTAAACAAGAACAAATGAAAAATTAAAATAATAATTGAAAAAAATTAAAGAGAATAAAGCACAATAATTTAACATGAAAAACTCTCCAAATGGAGAAAAACCACGGTCATTGTCTAACGACAACCAAAAAAATATTCAATATGTGGCAAATTATTATAACCACAATTACAAAATATTTTTCTAACTCGACACTCATAAAATCTCAAATATTTATACTTCAAGGAACTCCAAGAGATGAACTCTAATTCCTTAATATAAAACACTTTGTGTGTTTTTGGTGTGTCTTAAATCCTTAGAATTGGTTCTAATTTATAACCAATTCATACCCTTCAAATTGCTTTTCCAGCCGATGTGGGATAAGCAATTCACTTTTTTTTTTTCTTTTTCAAACAAGTGGGTCCCACCCACTAACAATATCCACCTTGAAAAATGGAAAAAAAAACAACATTTTTTGTTACTGACAATCATAATTCTAATAACAAGAATTATCATACTCCACCATAAAAGAGTATAGCCACTTGGAATTACTTCACAAACTCCAAGAATTTTCCACTGGCCATGTCGACATCCTGCTAATAGTTTATGGTGCAACCCTCCTGTTGACTTTTCCAAGAGTTCATTAGCCATCGACATACTTTTTCCACCACACACCTTGCATCAACTGTCAACCAATGCCCGTGTGCATTTTTATGGACCAGCAACAAATAACTTGTCCTCTTCCATGGCATCTCAAAGAGTAGCAATCATGCCATGAGGACACACATCTCTCAATTACAGAGGGAATGCATCATCTCCTTCGTCATAGGAGATTAAATTGGCAGCAACACTGTTAGAGCTTCTAGCCGAATCAGCTCCATCGTTTTGGCAATCTTTCTTTACATGTCCAGTTTGACCGCACTTCCAGCAGATCACCTTTCTCTTTCCAAAGCCTTTCTTCTTTTTCTCGCTACTGGGAAATAAAGCTGAATCTTCATATGATTTACTTTCCATATCATTCAGTCTTCTTTCCTCAGTAACAAGCTTACTGACCACATCCACATACACCACTTCCTTACTACCATATTTTAAAACAGGCTTCATGTGTTCATATGTCAAAGGAAGAGACAGGATGAGCCGGAGAACTTTATCTTCATCTTTGGTTTGCACTCCAAGAGTTTCCAATTTAGAGACGATGCTGTTAAGGACACTTAGGTGATCTGACAGCTTTGTACCTTCCGCCATTTTCAACCCATTTTCAACGTGTGAAATTGCTCCTTCAAATATAACCTGTTGGATATATTTTTTCCTCGGTACAATTCTTCCAGTTTTTCCCACAACTCCTTTGTCGTAGACAATCCAACCACATCAGCAAGAACATTTTTTGCAAGACACATACAAATTTAACTTGCCGCCTTTATATCCAGCTCCTCACATTCTTCGTCGCTAATCATGAATTTTCCTGTGTCTCCACTCCCATCGGCTTTTTCTGAATTCTTTCCACAGACTAGTTTACCTTGCAAAACCTTATGCAATCCAGACTGGACCAACACATCTTTGACTTGCACTTGCCATAGTGCAAAATTCATTCTTCAGTCAAATTTCTCAATGTCACATCTCATAGTCGACATGCTTACTTTGTGCCACTAAAGGACTATAAATAAAAAATTATACTAGGTAAATTCCCAGGTAAGTGGAGGAGTCACAACGGTCTCACTTAAAAACCACTTTCCTTAGACTAAATTCGTGTCGTTTTGACAGAATTTACCTAAACATATAATTAATTATTTTACCACCAATATTCAAGCACACCAAAGCAAAGCTCTTCTTACTTCAAGGCTTCCAAAGCTCCACCTAGGTTCTGCTCCACCAAGGCTCTGCTATACCAAATCTCTGATACCACTTGTTGGAAAAAATATTGCTATTTTTCCGTCCTTCGGACCGACCGCCTTTAAATAAAAACAAATGAGAAATTAAAATAATAATTGAGAAAAATTAAAGAGAATAAAGCACAATAATTTAACGCAGAAAACTCCCCAAATGGAGAAAAACCATGGTCGTTGTCTAACAACAACCAAGAAAAATATTCACTATGCGGCAAATTATTACAACCACAATTACAAAATATGTTTCTAACCCGAACTCACAAAATCCCAAATATTTATACTCCAAGGGACTCCAAGAGATAAACTCTAATTGCCTAATATAAAACACTTTGTGTGTTTTTGGTGTGTCTTAAATCCTTAGAATTGGTTCTAATTTATAACCAATTTATACCCTTCAAATTGCTTTTCCAGCCGATGTGGGATAAGAAATTCACATTTTTTTTTCTTTTTCAAACAAGTGGGTCCCACCCACTAACAGTGATGAAGGAAGATGGAAGAAGAAAAGAGTAGAAGAGTGGGATGGAGTTCCGGTCGTGAAGCAGTGGAGGTGTGTGGGCCAACAGGCAGACGGCGTGAGAGGAATCAAAGAAGAGACGAGAGGAGAGAGTGAGATTTTAGGTTTGGAGGGATACACAAGATGAATACTTGTGCTCGTTAAGCATTGTTGGTCCCTTGGCAACTAAGAGGGGGGTGAATTAGTGGCCTTCTAAAAAAAATTGAAACAGAAATTTGGTGGACTATTAGAAGAATTTTTATAGTGGTTCGGCCAAAAACTCCTTGGCTACTTCCACTTCTCCAATCCTAGAAAGGAATTGGGTTCCACTAAAAACACAAATAAGAAATACAAGAGGTTTTATAAGATTACCTCAAACTTAGGGTTTGTGATAACTCCAAACTTATAATGAAAAAGAAGATAAGAGTTTAAAGCTAACTCTTGAACTAAACAACTAACAAGGGAAAGGGTTTAAAGATTACCCAACTAACTAACACTCAAGAAGTAAATGAATTTGATGAAATTAAAGATTAAGCATAATGAGGTTGTTGGAATATTAATTCCAGTAGTTGTGTTACGTCATTAATATAGATTTGAAAGGTATTTATAACCACTTTTGAGATTCATGGTCGCGTGCGCGACTACTCACATGCTTCTAAATGAACAGCAACGGATACTTGAAAATGGTGCGGCGGCATTTAATGCACTAGCCGTTTGAGTTGAATTTTTGCATAGGTCGCGCGCGCAGGGGACGTCACAAACGTGACGGTCACACTTTCAGTCTTCTAACGGTTATCTGGTGTGATGATCGCGAGAGCGTTGTTCCCTTCGCGAGTTCTTTGAAAACACAAAGCCGTTTAGTATAAAGGTCGCGAGCGCGAGGGTAACAAGGTATGTTTTTGACGCACGCGCAAAAAGTTGCTGAATTGCTTCTGGAGACCATTTCGATAATTCGTGAGTGCGCTCTTAACATGTTGTTGTGGTCGCGACCGCACATAGAACACTGCTTCATTTCTTTTTGCTGGTCGCGAGGGCGACGGTTACGTCAGATGTTACCAACAAGCGCGCGACTGATTTACAGAACCAGAGACTTGATATTTTTGCAAGCTTTTCTTGATCTTCTTCATTTGTTTGCTTTTGTGCTTGCTAATACTGAAACTAAAGACTTGATAAAACATTAGTAGACCACAACTTAAGTTAGATTTGGTAAAAATATTCAAAACAAGGGATTTTGCACAACATATCTTTTCTCTTCCACTATCACCACCACCACCTCCTCTTCTCTGCCACCATTACCACCTTCTCTTCTCTTCTCTACCGCCGCCACCACCATCATTGTCCAAGCCGTTGCCTTGCCTCCCTTCCACCATCATCGTTCCTCTTCCTCTACCTCTCCTTCTATGTTTCTTCGAATGCCAGCCTCACCTTCATCTCCTCCATGCCACTTGATCCCTACGCCATTCCCTTATTTTTGTCCAAAAAACCGGCGTTCAACCTTCAAGCCGGCAGTGCGTTTCTCATTCTTTTTTTTCTTCTTTCTGTACTGGTTTTTTCTATCTTATTATTTATTTTCTTTATTTTTTGGGTGAAACTGTTAAAATTGAAATTTGTTTCGGTGAAATTTATTTTTTGGTTGATTGGTTCACGAAGGAGAATAGAGGATCAATTTTTGGGGAGAGTGGTGGTTTAGCTGCTAGGTGCTTGGATCAAGAGGGGCTTCAATCTTAGACAGTTTCCATTGAGAGTGAGGTTGAACGAAGGGAAGAAGGAGATCATCACCGGTCGAGAGGCTGAGGGAGTTCTTGTTTTCATTTTTGTTTTCCAATTATTTTTGTTGAATTTGTAATGTGTTTAATCTACTTTGGTTTTCCTTCGGATGTTTGCTGAAATGTTGATGATGAACTAAAAGGGGATGTTTGATTTTCTGTTTTCTAATTGTTTACTGAATATGTTTGAATTTGTAATCTTGTTAAAAAAATTTTTTGATTTGCTTATAAAATGCTCAACTGTGTTTATAAACAATTGTGTTTGTTTGAGTTTTGGTTAACTCAGATTAATAGGGTCGGGCCCTAAAATTTTCGGGTTATTCGGGTAAGGAACCGAAATATATATAGGGTCGGTTTTGTTTTGAGAAATGGGATATTTTTTGGGTTCGGGTTGACCCAAACTCGACCGTTGCACACCTTTATACAATATGTTTAGCTTTTGGATATGGTGTGCTTTATCTGTTCTTTTTTTTGTTCATCCGTTCAAAACAGGGGATGAATTTTCTAAACATACAATCATGTTTTAATCGGATATAGTTGGGTTAATGAAATTTGCAAATTTAAAGGCATTTGAAAGTGCGATTACTAAACTAACAAATATTCATAATAGGAACATTGTGAAGCTATATGGGTTTTGTTCACATGCAAGACTCTTATTTTTGATATATGAGTTTATAGAAAGAGGAAGTTTGAGAAAGGTATTAGGTGATAGAGAACAAGCAATCGAGTTAAACTGGAGCAAAAGGCTAAATGTTGTCAAAGGAATAGCTAACACGTTATCTTATATGCATCATGATTGCTCCCCACAAATAATTCATCGGGACATTTCCTCCAACAATATTTTATTGGATTCAGAATTTGAAGCTCATGTCTCAGATTTTGGTACCTCAAGACTCTTGATACTTGATACATTCAATTAGACCTCTTTGCAGAACAATGGGGTACATTGCTCTACTCTAGGTAAAAAACACTTAATTAATATTAACATCTTAAAAATTTAAGGGATATTATGGTAAATTTGACATGTTTGATAATTTTTGTAGAGTTGGCTTACACGATGGTAGTCAATAAAAAATGCAATGTCTTTAGTTTTGACGTTATGACTTTGGAAATCATAATGGGAATGCATCCGGGTGATCTCATTTCCTCAATTTCATCATCTTTAGTAACTAGCCAGAAAATACTATTGAAAGATGTGATTGACCAACGCCTACCAACGCCTCGATTTAGAGAAGCTGAAGGCTTGATATACATTTCTAAACTTGCATGTGCATGTCTAAATGCGAATCCACAATCTCGGCTGACTATGAGAAAAGTCTCATCAAAGTTAGTGGCTAAATGGGTTTCCATTAGTATGCCATTTCTTCAAGATAGCATATAAAATTTTGTTGTTTTGTAATAACTTAATTTTGTTTTTTGCCATTTCTTCAAGATAACATGTAAAACTTTTGTTGTTAACTTTTTATTTTTGTTTTTTGCCATTTCTTCAAGATAGCATGTAAAACTTTTGTTGTTTGGTAATAACTTTTTATTTTTGTTTTTCATACTTTCTTTACAAAAATTTAATTGTCAATTTCTATAAAAATAAATATATATATATATATTTTTTTGCCTTTATCTTTTATTCTTGTTTTTCATACTTTCGGTACTAAAAATGAACAATGTCAATATATAAGTTTCGGAACTGAAAACTTAAGAACAAGTAGAAAGAAAAATTTATAGAAAATTCTTAGAGAATGAATATTATTGATCATCAAAAAATAGTTCTGCTACTGCTTTTACAATGAAGCAGGGAGGCCTGGATCTTATTGCCAGACATTTGGCGGGAACCATTACATCTCAGAAAAACTCACAAAGTAACTTAAACACAATTGAATGTGATCTTCAATTCTGCAAGTTGTAGAAGGATTCAATTGCAGACAAGCAACTTGTTGAGTCAAAGATATTTCACCTTATTCAAGGAGAAGGAGAAGACTCAAAACTCACCGTTTCACTAAAGAAGAGAATATCTCTTCACAGCTTGTCACTTGGCACGCCGTCACTGGCTCTTCATAACTAGCCGTTGTTAGTTGACTCCCAACGGCTAATTTATCTTCTTAAATTCCAAACAAAATAGCAGAACTCTAAGCAAATCCGCCATTAGTTAATAAAATCATTTTGTATATGTTTCAAAATCATTACATGATATTGTTCCTTTTTTTCCAGCTTTCAACAAATTTCTTCCTGATTTTAAATGCTGGTAAATCTGAAAATTGAAATCCATCCGAATGATTTGTTGTGGGGAGGGAATATTGCAATTTAGTCAATGATTTTATTTTATTTTGGAAAGATGGAGGAATCTAATTTCTTTGACAGCCAACGCTTATTGAAGGATAAATGTTGTATGTGCCTGGATAAATAGCCATCCTCAAGCTTTTGCCTTTTAGTAGGCTCAGTTCCATTCACAGAAGAAATTCTAGAACTCATCACCTTATCATTTGAGAACTTGGGAGATCTATACAGTTAGGCACAGACCAATAAATAACATTAAAAAATCCATGTTAGATAACAATTGATTAATAGTAATCAATCTCATGCCCTGAGAATAAACCATGTTTGTTTGCATAGATCAATCAAATATCAAAAACTTTTAACTTCATTGATGATGGTCAAGGATCTTACATAATGCCAATTTGTTCTTGTTTCTTGACTAACCAAGAACTCAACATCTGCATATGAAATGGACTTTCTCAAGGATTTTTCAAGATCAATAGTCAGCATTATGTAAAATTGGTATTTCTAACTTTGTCAATAGCTCCTTTCACTACATTCCTAGGTTACAAGGAATTGCTATTAATTCTGAAATATTAGTGAGTTGAAGCACAACTAACCAAATGTTTAAAATAATAATAGCGATTTTTTATTTTTATTTTATCACATTAAGAATTTTTAGTAAATTTTTATATTCTAATTTTACAATTATTAACTATGAAAGTGGTGTTGTTGGCAAAAAAAAATTCAAAGTGCAATGAAATTGAGTACCAAAGTTGCAAAAAGGGTAAAAATAAAAATTCAAGTTAACTTGAGGGGCTAATTCTGTAATTGTTTAATAATCCAATGTCAAAACTAACAACTTAGTGGTGTATTAGTAATTTAGACTAAACGTTAGTGGTGTTAGAGCAGTTTTTCAAAGTGATAAATTTATAATTAAGCCAAAATTTAATGGTGAAATAGTAGTTTTCCCTTGAAAGAATAAGAAGTGCTTATACTTAAAACTATTTGTGTAAAAAGGAGGCTGTATGGTGAAATAAAATTTCAGAAAAAGAATAAGTGTGGGTTGAATTCATGTGTTGTTTTTTTTTTCCAAGGCATTTATGCCACATGTATTGCCACATGGCATCTATTTTAGCCCAGTCAGAAACCATATCAGCTACCTAACTTATCTCTATGGTTGGGATATTTAAGTGGACAACATAATCTTTTTACGTCATTCAAAATTTTAACTTATCTCTACCTAATTTTTAAGTGGACATCGCTTGAAGCTATACTTTCAAAATTTTCCGAATGTAGCGGTAGACAAAGTGTAACATCCCATTTCTCATTAGTTAGTATTTCTTGAGTTGTTGTTAGCTGATGATGTGTTTATAGGAGTTCCGGGTTCGAGGCGCAGAGGCGTCGGAGTCGACCTTGGAGTTTGCACTAGGAATAACTAACTTAGAGGTAATTTCTATGTCGTTGGATTAAACATGTCATGAGAGTTGGGCTAGACTTGAGATATAGTAAAGAAAGATGATGTAGGTGTTGGGCCAAAACCCAATTAAGGCCAAAGCCCAATTGAGAGAGTATA
>CATIWJ010358533.1:0-10246 GCA_949640765.1 Croton laevigatus | reverse complement strand
TTGGTTGTATCATTCGTTCTCCTTTGTCTTTGTTCCATTGTTCATATACAAACTGATAAGCAACAATTGATGAAATAGGACAAAATACTATCTTTTGAAAAAATAGCATTTTGACTTTCAAAATTAAAAAATACTAACTCTGATTTTTTTATTTCTTTACATTTACTATTTCACCAATATCAATACAAACCCACTTTTCACCAATATCAATACAGAAATAATAATAAACAACTACTAACCCTTTAAAAAACTTACTTTTTCACCAATACTAATAAAATAATAATAATAAACAATTACAAAACTTACTATAAATGGAAATGTAAACAAATCAAAAAAACACCCAAAAACGGAAATGTAAACATATCATAAAAACGGAGGTAGTAGCACTTTAAGCTTAATAAGACCTATAAATTTTTAATAAATCTAAAACTATCCTATTTATTAAAAAATTAAAAAATATTAAAAAAAATAGTACAAAATAATCATATTAACATATATTGAAAATAATGATTGTATAAAATGATCATATTAATAATACTGATATTGACTGTTATTGATTGTTACAGATTCCTACTAATTGTTAGGGAATTGATATAGATCAAAGTTTACATTGTGTACGGACTTTCAGCCTTTCATATTTATTACAATACAAAATAAAAACAACTCAATTAATTGACTTTAGAGTGTCTCCAATACAACATTTTTTATTGGCTTATGTGTCTAATAAAATAGAAGGTGTCAAGGAAAATGTGAATGGAAGTTAATATCTTGACATCCAATTTAAAATTTTTTTTCTCTAATGCAATACTTTCTATTTTTTTTTGTTGAAATTATAATTTAATATTTAGCCAATCATAATATACAATTAAATGTAAACATTGTCCAGAAGATCCTCTAGAAAGCATCTCCAATGCAACACATTCTATTGGCTTATATGTCTAATAAAATAGAAAGTGTGAAGGGAGACATGGATAGGTGTCAACACATGTGAATGGATGTCAATATATTGACACTCAATTTAAAATTTTAGTCTCTAATGCAACACTTTCTATTTTGTTTTTTTTTTTTCCTTTGTTGGAATTATAATTTAATATTTAACCAATCATAATGTATCATTAAATGCAGACATTGTGTAGAAAACCCTCTAGAAATAGAAGGTGTCAAGTCCACATATTAAAATGGACATTAGTATTGGAGAGATTTTTAAGAAAAAGTCTTTTATTTTTCTTATGTGTCAAGTGGATTAGTACAATTCATATTAGCATTGGAGATGCTTGAAATAAAAGTGTCAAGTCCACATAAGTTTCACATTCAAAATAGGCATTACCATTAGAGAAAAGTCTTTTATTTTTCTTATGTGACAAGTAAATTAGTGCAATCCACATTAACATTGGATATGCTCTTATAGGTGACAATATTATTATTAATACCAGTACTACATGTCGTGTATGTAAACTATTTCCTGTCCTTTATTTAAAACATTATTACAATAACACGAGAGAAAATTTGATCAGAAAATACAATTTAAAATAGCATAATCTAATCTAATCTAATATAATCACAGCCAAGGAGAATTATAAATGGGAGTAACTACAGATTTAACTTGTAAATATTTATGAAGAGCATCTAATCCAAGATCTCTTCCAAATCCACTAATTTTATACCCTCCAAAAGGGCAATCAGCATCAAATGCAAAGTAACAATTAACCCAAATCACACCAGCTTTCATTGATCTTGATACTGTATTTACGACATCCAAATTCTTCGTTACGATCCCAGCTGCCAACCCATATTTAGTATCGTTTGATCGTTTGATTCCTTCTTCAATCGTTCTGTATTATGTAATAATCATATTTTTAGTAAAAACCCATTTGGGTATAAATTGAATTTAATCAAGAAAGACAAATTTTAATTTGGTCGATAAGTGAAATACTTATTTGTAATTGGAGAAAGAATAATTTTACTCACTTGAACTTCATGAGAGACATGACTGGTCCGAAAATTTCGTCTTGAGCGATCACCATATTATCCTGAAAAATAATTAAAAGAATAGCATTTAATTTAAAAAAAAATTCTGATTAGTAATTAAATTTTGGTTAGTACTATATTTTTAATACTACTTATTAAGGAAAGTACCTTAACATCAGTGAAAATAGTTGGGTAAATATAATATCCTTTGATGCCTGAAGGTCTACCACCTGCTAACAAGGTAGCTCCTTCAATTTTCCCCTGTTCTATGTAATATAAAATTTTATTAAACTGCTCCTTATCAACCTGGACACAAACATAATTTTCAATTAATGAAATTAATTTTTTTCTTTTTTTCAAAACTGAAATTAATTGTTTAATTATTAGTTGATAAAATTGACACATTAGGGTAAATTGTCCTTGTAGTTTGTATATTAGATTAAAATGTCTTTAAGTTTTGAACAATGATATTAAATTGTCCTTCTGTTACATTTCCACCCTAACTCCATTTATAATATGTAATAAATATAATGTTTATTCCTAAAATGCCCCTAACCAATTACCCTAGCGTCGCCATCAACCATGAAACTGGAGATGGTGGTTCTAACAAGTTGATGTGTGAAGATTTCCATGGTTTCCGCTGGTGGTCAAATTCTTAGGATTTTAGATGTTAGCGAGTGGTGTTAATTACCAAACTAGGTTTCATTACTGGGCGTTTTTAAGGCTTTAGCTGGTCTCTTGGAAAAAAATAAATATAGGCCTTAGCTTGTCTTTTTGGAAATTGGTGGTAGTGAGCGATGTCATTTAAAAGTCCAACGCACTCTAAGTGGGTTCATTTATGATTTTGTTTTAGATTTTCAAAGAAGAGAAAAAAAAACAAAAAGAGCCAAGTGGGGCATTTGACGCCATTCTCTTGTACTTGGCTCTACCGCTGGCGATGGTCAATTGTGAAGCAGAAGCCATATTCGGTATCCATTTCTGTTGATTCTAATTGTTGGAGATGGAATCGGTGGAGGATTTGTTCATCAGCGTCGGTGGAAGCTAGAATGGCATTAGAAAAGATTAAAAACAATAAGATCAAAGTGAGTGATACTTGGGCAGTTAAAAAAAGACGAAGAAGTCGATGGAGGGGGGAAACGTTTATGGCAATGATGAATAGTTATTAGGGGTAATTTAGATATTAGGATAAATTATAAACGGAGTTAGGATAAAAGTGTAACAGACGTACATTTGATATAATTTTTCAAAATTTAGGAACATTTTAATTTAATGTGTAAATTACAGCGACAATTTAGATTAATATGTCAAATGCTAAGGAAGGATAAATAAGTAATTTTTCCTTATTAGATTATACATTTATTTTTATGAAATTATACATTTATTACCTGTGGACCGAGTCTAGATTTAGGATCAAAAGGGTCACCAACCACCCAATCTTTTACTTTTTCCTTCAATTTCTTTTCAAATTCATCATAAATTCCTTCTTGAACAAAAACTCTTGAACTAGCCACGCAAACCTCACCCTGAAATTTCAAAAAGTTAAATTAATTTCAAGAAAAATTAATAAGTTTATATATAAAGGAATAAAAATTTATTACCTTGTTATATAGGATACCAAGAAGAGCAAGATCAGCAGCTTTATTGACATCAGCATCATCAAATATAAGCATAGGAGATTTTCCTCCTAATTCAAGTGAAACTTGTTTTAAATTGCTTAAAGCTGCTGCTTGCATTATTTTCCTCCCCACTTCAGATGATCCTGTAAAACTTACCTGAAAATACATTTTTTTTGTTTTCACTTTTTACCTTATCAGATTGCAATATAATACATATTTCACAGCTAAAATTTAGTAATTTCTGTAGCGGCGAAACCTGAAGTCTCTATGTGAGTCCTTGTATTTTTTTATTTATTTTTCAAATGCGAAGATGAACCCACGCTGAAAAAGTTATACCCACTATGTAATGTAATATGTAATAATATAATTTGGAAACAAATAAAAAGTAGAGATCTCTAGTGGCGTTATGTAGTTATAGTTAGAAGTTAAAAAGATAAAGAACTTCTATCGAAAAAGAATTTTCTCACTTTATCAATGTCCATATGAGAAGCAATAGCAGCACCAGCAGTTGGTCCAAATCCAGTTATTATATTAATCACTCCATCAGGAATCCCAGCCTAACAACAAAAAATAAAATCTTTATATATGAAAAAGAATTACGAAGCTCGACTCATTTACAACCTGTAATATAACCCTATAATATGATTACCTGCTTAGCTAAATGAGCATAATAGAGAGCCGAAAGTGGGGTTTGCTCCGCGGGCTTAACGATCATGGTGCAGCCGGCGGCTAATGCGGGTGCGGCCTTCATGAAGAACATAGTGGTAGGGAAGTTCCATGGAATTATATGTCCAACTACACCAACTGGTTCATGAAGGGTATAACCTTGAAACTCGCGTGACATTTTTAAAACTTGGCCATGAATTTTATCTGCTGCACCTGCATAATATCTTAATAGATTTGCTGCACCAGGTATGTCAATCGTCTTCCCAATGATGAATAATTTTCCTGCATCTATTGTGTCCAATGCAGCCAATTCTTCTATATTTTCCTCGATTATGTCCGCGAATTTCATCATAATCCTCCCTCTTGCCTACTCAAATTAAGATTACTAATCAATGGTCATTTAATTGCCTTTTTATTAAGGGCATTTAGAGGGTGTTTCGTGTTACTTTTAAGCGTTTTTCAACTTAAAATTCAGTCATTTATTTATTTATTTTATGTCATGAAAATTAGGAAGAGAACATACGAAACCAGACATGCGAGGCCAAGGACCAAAATCAAATGAGTGGCGAGCAGCTTTTACAGCTAAATCTACATCTTCTTTATCTCCTTCTGCAATTCTTGCTATCACTTCTCCTGTTCTTGGATCTCTTGTTTCAAACGTCTTTCCTGCAAATCAATTAATTAACAACATAATAAGCATAACTTAACTCACCAAAATTAATAAAATTACTTAACTATTAATAAATAAATAAAGAAAATTAATGAAAAGAAAACCTGAAATGGAGTCGACGAATTCGCCATTGATGAAGAGTTTAGTAAACTTAATAGAAGGTACTTTGATGAAAGAATCAGAGTTTCCATTGCTTTGAATTTCCATCTCTATCGACTTGGATTATTATGGTTTGATTGTAGAGTATTATTTATAGAGAAAGGAGAGATGCAGTGGTTTTTGGTATACCCTACGGCCGGTACTAGAGTAGCTCTCAAGGTTTTTTTTTTTTTTTTTAAGCCAGGTGTTCTTATGTTCTTTTTTGAAAGAAAAAAAGTGTGTTTTTTTATGTTAAACGCATTTCGTTCTTTGCATATGTATACCATATTTTGTGCTCACATGATGTTTATTTCTTTTTTATTTTTCTGAATAACATATATAAGCGATGAAAATTGACATTTTGTGTTATGGGAAAATTACTAAATCATCCATAGATTTGTCAAAATATATTATTTTATTCCTTTAGTTTTGAAAATAGACTATTTTATTTTTATATTTTAATTTTACTAGACTAATTTATTTTTTCGTTAAAATGATACCCTATTCTTCAATTAATTTTTAAGCTAATTACTTAATTAAACTTATTAATTCTATGTGTTATTTTAAAGGGAATTGTATTTTTTTTTTCCTTGACAAGTCTCAAATTTGTTAAAATACATATTTTCATATTTCTTTGACATAGAGGTTGTTAGAAACAAATTTAGTATTTACGAAAATAACTCGGAAATTTAGTAAAATTAGGCAATCATTCAAAAAAAAAATAATGGAAATAGAGTATTATTTTAACGAGGGAGACAAATTAATTTAATAAAATTAAAATATATGGATACCATAATCTTTTTTTTTTTTTTAAACTAGAGGCACAAACTAAATTGGAATGTAAATTTCATCAAATTCAATAACAAATTTGTAAACTTTCCTAGTGTTATTTTATAATTTACAATAAATATATTTATCTCTATTTTGTATTTTATTAAATACATTTATACTTAATAATTATAAATTATTTACATTTTATTGTTAAAGACTAAAATAGCCTTTATCTCTAATTTTAAAGAGGAAATAGATTTATTTTAATTTTAGGTGCTTGTTGTTTGTTGTAACTCAAAGAAAACATTTACCTGCAAGTGAGATTTTGAGGAAAACACAACCGCCCAACGATTTGAAGATAGCAGTTGTATATAAGAGAATAAAAATAAGGACAGCCACCCAATTTGAGATACCTAATAGGCAAAGCAAATTTTGGAACGCTATTAGAACCGTTTAATAAATTTGAGAGGTTCTTAGTATTAAAATTAGATGTTGGGCCTAGGAAAATTGGGATATGTCTAATTACAACGAATATAAAATATATATTTTAAGAGTGGTTTAGTAGAATATATTTGCTAATTTAATTTAAATGTTCTAAGTTCAAACCTTAATGGATATATTTATAGTTATTTTTTTTCTTCAAAAATAATGAATTTTTAAATTTAGAGATCCTAAAAAATTGGGGGCATGTGTAAAAAATCTGCTTACACAGTTTAATCTATGACCTGAACGCTATATCCTCTGTTCTTACGCTTACAAAGTAAGGAAATCTTGAAATCATATTTTATTTAAAGTGTTGGGAACTGGATGATATCCATAAAAACTTGATAGGTGGTATTAATCTTGATCTCTTAGAACCATCCTTTCGCATGCCTTATTAGAGAAAAATACCCATTTTAGAGGTACACGTACACCGCCATAAAAGCATATGCTATTTGGCCAAACCACCATCGTTTGATGATCTTAACTTATAGTACTAATTAGTAATTACGTAAAATTTAGCTACATTATATTTAACCAATACTTTTGTATAGTATTAAAAAGGCTGGCCGTTATTTAAAATACTTTTGATTTGTAATTAATGATCCATAAATCATGATTGTATTTTCAAAATATAGGACTCTAAATTAAAAACACTATTAATGGCCAAAGAAAAAAATGGTAGAATAGAAAATTAAATTTTAAAAATATATAATAATTTATTTATTTTATTTAATTTTTTTCTTATCATCAACTAAGATATATCAATCTGAGAGAAATAGTATTACTCTATAATTTATAATCAAGAAAATTGGAATGTATAAACTCATTTAAAAAATTATGTACCTCTTACAATATATAAAGAAAATAGAAATTATGAATATAAACAAAAATCAAAGTAATATCAATATCTAAGTTGGAGAGAAAAATTAATTTTCAAGTTTAGTATAAAAATTCCCTTTTGGTTTAACAAATAATAAATTGTGTGGCTATGGGTGAAAGGTGTATGTATGAATGGTTATATCCACAAAAAAAAAAACAATGATTAGTGGAAGACAAACATAAGTAAATGTTAAATTTGCACAAATATGGAGTTGGTTGCCCATTCTCATCTCTCATTGTTTCATTGTTCATATACAAACTTACAAAGCAGGAATCATGCAATTGCATCCCTAACTATTTGTCTTACCTGCACACGAATGGGTTGGTTCAACAGAGTCCAATAGTTAGTTCATTTCTGTATTTTCAAAATGACAGATTAATTTTTATACTATTTAAAACTTGTACTATTATTTTTTTTCCAAAAATTAAATTATTTATTGTCTGTATATAGTTTTGAAATTAATTTTATAAAGTTGCAGCTTACAGATTTGATTATGTTTTCAAAATATCATATAAAATAATTTGAACTGTTGAGTTTAACAGTCTTAACCGTTCTAATTATTATATGTGATATTTTTAAAATAGAGTCAAATTTGCAAACTACGACCCCTAAAATTAATATTGAAACTAAATACAAACCATTCATAATTTGGTTTGAAAAAAAAAAAACTCGCAGCACACGTAAGGAAGTTCTTATACAAGCATCAGCCTTCTCTCTTTAGTTGAAAGGGGATTGAACACAGACATATAAAGTCAAGTTATATATGTACTTACCATTACGCTGAACGTTAGTATGCATCAACGAATATATATGTCTTCATATTTTTCAAAAAATGGACTCTAAATTTTCAATAACTTTAACTGACACAAGAATATTTTTCGAAAATAAAATTTTAAAATACATTTTAAAACTCTGTTAATATATTTGCGGTTTGTATGTATTAAATTTAGAAAGACCAATCTAGTTTCAATGTTGAAAGAATAGTCTTTTTCCTTAATACAGTTAAAATAAAATTCTTTTTTATAAATCAGTATTTATTTTAAGTTAATTTACTTTTCTTAAAGCAATTTACTATTAATGGACATTATTTTGGCAGACATATGGTTTCTTTGTACAAAATGAAACGTACTATATGTTTAAAAATACTTTCAATAATATATATTTAAAACATTTTTAATAAATATTTTAGGTTTAGAAATTACGAATATGTTTTATCTACTCTCAATTAAAGAATATATTCATCACTTCTTACTTTCAAAAAAAAAAGATGAGGAAACAGTTATTTTTTGAGATTGTGGGTTTTCAATAACTTTTCAAGTTTTATTATAGAAATTATAGAATCCTTTTATATACAATTATGTAAGAGTATAAATATACAAATAGAATACTAATAAGGATGAACAAATAAATTGCTTCTGATTATCTCTTGAAGTAATTTCTTTGCCTCAATCAAGTTAGGAATGAGGAGGAATTGAATAATGCACCACATTCAGAACTATAACTTCAGCTTGTATTATAACTGTGTGATTCTTAATATAATCCATCATCCTAAAAGGATTCGGACACCGAGCTTTAGCTAGACCTGACCACGGTTCAGAAACCGAAACCGTCGGTTTCGGTTTTGAAATCGATGGTTCCGGTTTGGTTACGGTTTGGTCTCGGTTCAAAACCGGCCCATGGCCAGGTGTAGCTTTAGCGCTATCCGCATTGAACACGTGTCATCGTACTGCAAAATGCATAATGATTTTTTTTTTAACCAAAAAATGCATAATAATTTAGCTACTTATGTTATCATACATTAGTAATTTTCATTGGGAATTTAAAATTGGAAAAAAGCTAAAATCAATTACCTGTTTCTGTGAAAGTAACCTTGGTTTAGTTTGATTAACAACCGATAGACGAAATTCTACTTCTCTGCTCCATTCTTTTGGCAATTTTTCTGAATCAGGAACAGCCAAACATATCCAGTACCAGCCCATGAATTCTTTTTTTAGATAAATTTGCCTAATCAATTGTACATATGAGAAACTAGTAATAAGAGATTTTAGCTCATTTTTCTTAAAACTCAATAGTAAATACATAGATAAATTTATTTGCTGAGCAAATAGATTTTAGCGGAACTTGGAAGAAATATTAATAAGGGCCACACACTAAAGTTATATGGATATTTTAGTTTTGAAGTATATACATCATATATTTTATGAAGAAAATTCAAAAAAAAAAAGCATGTGATATCACAATATACTTTTAACCCTTAAAAGATCTATAACTGCAAATAAAATTGAGCATAAATTTTGAATTGGTGCATAATATTAGCCAATTAATAGTTATACCTATAAGTTATTAGATTACGTACCATTTACAAGCATTTACAATAAATGTATTTGAATATAGTTCGTTTTCTATAACCTGCAAGCCACTACTAATTTTCCATGTAAAAGGTTCATCCATATAAATTATATTTGTTGCACCTGCACCGAAAAATTGAGAAAATAAAAATGCAGTCTCACTTATACCAACAATAAAAATGATACATCAATAATAAACCTTAGTTTCGAAGTCCTTTAGTCTTACTTCCTATAACCTTTGTTTCAATGTCAATAGATTGTTTCCGCTTATCAATCGAAAAAATGCTATCTTTTGGAGCTTCAATGGTTTTTAAAGATTTCATTGACTCAAGTTGTTTGACTTCTTTTTTAAGGTCAAGAGGTTTTGAATAATGCACAACCTTGAGAACATCAACTTCAGCTTCTACAATAAGAGTATCATTGACAATGTACTTTTCATTTGTATTATTTAATTTGCTAAGATGAATAAATGTCTTCCAATCCCATTGATCATCATCTGCAATGAATACATGTTTTGAATCTGCAAAATTCATGTAAAGAATTTAATACGGAACAATTTGGGTTGCAGTAAATGGTCAAACTTAATATTCATCGTTTAGAATACCCTTGAATAAACTATATTTATTAAGCTATGTTATTACTATAAATGATACAACTGTCATTAAATCACAACACTCTTTTACAATTTTTCCACTTGCCATGGAAC
>CATIWJ010358404.1:0-11382 GCA_949640765.1 Croton laevigatus | reverse complement strand
TTTTATGTCATAAATTATACATATTGAGAAACTTTCAGTAAAAATTTTAAAGTTATTGGATGTGTAGATTATTTGTTATGATTTTTCAAAGTTGATGCTAAAACACAGGAAAATCTGGAATTTAAGAAATTGATAGTATATCTATGTAATGCTCTACTCGGTTTGAGTCGAACTAGGAGATAAGGGTATGACACGTCATATATTACATTGTAAAAGCGGTCCACAGTCTGTGAATATGGAATTATGAAATGGATTGGTGCCATTTATGCATATAGTCGGAATACGGTAAAGTATCCGGCGAGTATAGTCGAGACGTTACAAAACACTCGGCGAGACATTATATGGTTATCTGATATGGAAACTGTTCAGTGGTTCCAGTACTACGGTACTGTGATTATTGAATATGTGACCACTATTGGATCACTAATATTGGGAATTGTCTTATCCCAAGTTCAGCCGTAACCAGTAGAGCGCAGTAACTAAATGTATTACGCTATGAAATGTTTTTATTTATTTATATGTTTCATTCGTTCCGTTTCAAGGTATTTTTATAACTTGATCTTGATCGTCTGCTTTCTTAAACTTCATGTTTGTATAAATATTACTTTCATAAGTAAGGTACCCACTGGGCATAATGTGCTCAGCGAGTTATTTCTTGTAACTCGCAGGTTAACAGGTAAAGATCTTTGTAATCTCCAGCAGCAGTCATCAGTAGCAGCTTTAAGGTCTTTTATTTTTTGTATTAAATATTGTAGAGGCATGTATATATAAACAATACTAGACCTCCCAGATAAACGATAGGCTTGTATACATGTTGTTTGTTGAAATATTTGTTTTGAACTGGGTTGTGACTTGGAACTATAGAAGTGTTTATTTTCGGTTTATTTGAGGAGTGAGGGTATAAGGACGGATTGCCGAAGTGTTTGAGTGATTTTCCCTTGCAGGATCCCAGTGTATAGTCGTAGGGACTATTCATTTAGTTGCTGTTACTATTCACGATTTGTCCATTCCTAGGCGGAACTATGGCGAATTTTCTGTAGAAATTTGATGTAAATTTGGCTAAGTATAAAAAAACCAAGATATATGTAAAACAAATATTCATCTAATAATTAGTACTCAAAGATTCATTATAGCTCCAGTACCAGTATGTAGCACTTCTTCGGGGTCTTCTATAGGGCCTAGAAGGGGTGTTACACTCATTACCTTTAATTCTAATCAATTCCACCTGTGCAGCCTTGCCTATAAATACTAGGCAATTATTCTGTTTTGCTATGTACTTTTCAATAGCAATAGCATTCCCAAAGCTTCTTTTTGCACTAGTTTTTTTTTATTCCGGTTTTAAAAGTTCCTATATTTTTCCTTCATTTTTTTTGTAAGGCAGGCTGCTAGTTTAGGTTCCGGTGAGGATGAGCTTTGCTCTCGGTTCGGTTCGCTTTCGTAGCCGTTGTATCCTGGGAGACGACTGCCTACGCAGGCAATAATCGTCTTAAGGAGACTGTTTGTACATGCCTCGGTTAACCTTTATTTTACTCCATTTTTCGGTTAAGGTTTGAATTCGATTATTATTATTATTTTGTTTTATTTAAGTATAGTCTACATGTATTTTATTTAGTTGTATTCTATAATTATCTTTGCAATTTCTATTAAAATTAAATTTATTTATTTAATTTTAATTTTGTATCTAACATTCTCTTCATTCTCTCCACCTTCACTTTTAACATTTTCTCTCTTCTCTCCTCCTTCCACCTTATAGCCGGCCCTATTTCCTCAAAGATCAAGAGGAAAATCTTCAAGATCTAACTAATAAGATTTAAGAACAACAAGGATCTAAGGTAAGGAATGTATTCTCCATTTCCATTTATTATTTTTGTTAGTTGGGTCAAGGAAGAAGCTAGGGTTTGTTAGGATCTTAAAGATCTCCTTATATTTATTTTAGATTTCTATAGATCTAGTGTAGATCTTGTTAGATCTAAGCTAAGTGTGTAGATCAAGTTAGATGAGGGAAAAACCTAGAGTGTTGAGTTAAAGATTTGAGATTTTCTTGAAATGAAAACTAAAAATATGTTGTATTTTTAAGTGACTCAAGAAGGAAAGGAAGTGCAAAAAAGGAAAGCTCTAGCTTGAGCTTGGGGAAAGCTACTTTGGAGGTTTAGTGGTTTATTCCACTTCTCTTTCAATTTGTTTATTGTTTCTTAAAATTTTTGTGTTGATTTGAACATTTATTTGGGTTTTTAAGCATGAAAGTGGTTTTTCTTTAAATGAGGTTTTGAAATCTTAAATGTTGTTTAATGAAGTTTTGGTGTTATATGATTGAGTGGTTGAAATAAATTTTTGGTTGAAAGGAGATTTTCCGCATACCGACTGGTTTTCTAGTAGTCGCGCCCGCAAATGTGTCCGTTGCGCTCGTGACCAGGTAGCCAAGTGGACGCCTCGTCCACGATGAAGCTCCTCGCACTTGCGACCCATCGCCCACAAATTTTTTGGTTTGCTTCTGGATAACTCGCGACTAGCCAGTAGTGCTCGCGACATGGTGTTAAGGGGTAGTCGCGCCCGCGACTCACCCGATGCACCCGTGACACACTGAGCAGACAGACCTTGTTTTTCAAAACTATTTCAGATGTTGAATTTAAACTAAATGGTTTGATTTTGAGATTTTAATTCTGAAAATATTTTTTATATGTGGTTGATATATAAGCACAAAGATGAGATGGATGTGATAAAAGATGTTTGAAGTGAGATGTTGCGAAATGACGAAAATTGAATTTATGTGATGTTGTTTAAGCTCAAGTGGCTAGGTTAGAATTTTGGTATAAGAGTTTGATGCATCAAACGATAAGATCCGTGGATATAAGTGTCGAAAGGGAGAAGGCCTCAGAAATTATACGTGCCGAGAGAGAGAAGGCACTAAAATTATAAATTGAGCCGAGAGAGAGAAGGCTTAGAGATTAGAAATGAAATGTGATATATTGGCCACGAGCCGAGAGAGAGAAGGCTCTGTGAAGTGGCATGAGATACCTATATCTTATCCATTGATCCTACTATAGCCACGAGAGCACCAAAATATAAATATTTGATGATGTGTTTTATGATTTGAAGTTTCATCAATTATTTCAATTTCATTGTTATTTCTTAAAGCTCTATTTTATAAATTTTCAATTTGTTTATTTAAAATGTGGTTAAAGCACCCACTGATAATGGGTTACTCAGCGAGTTTATTTTCTTAAACTCGTAGTTTGAAGAAGCTTAGGAGTAGAAGTAGAGTCTTTAGCAACAGCACCGACAAGGACTCATCAAGTACTCTTTTGGGTAAATATTTCTTTTGTAATTTGATTTTGGTAGAATGGTATGTATAACTAGGATTGATGCTTATTCATATAATTGTATTAAGACTTGTATTTATAGTTTTGGTAGAACATGGATGGCTAAAATATTGTAGATAATGGAAGCATGCTAGGTAATTGTCTATATATTATGGAAGTGATTGCATGACTAAACGGTGGAGGTTATAAGGAGGAGTTTAGAAGTGTTTGTACATGTACTGATGATTTGTTGATGATGGAATGATGTCGTGGAAAGTAATATTGTATAAAAAAAAGAGAGAGAGTGTAATTAATAATGGATTAGACTTAGGAGAACCGAAACAATGGTTGTGACATCACTTCTAGTTCTATTCATAGAATTAGAAGGGGTGTTACATTTATTAGTATCAGAGCTCTGGTTTAGTCGGTTCTGGGTTTAGTTAGCTGAATTAACTTAGGAAGCATGACAAGTAGGTATAGGTAAAGAGTTTATTTAGTAATGAGATCGCTAATGTTATAATGAAAAATTAATGATATGGTTTTGCATTTTCCTAAATAAGATGGCTAATCAAAGAGAAGGCGAGAGTGAGATATCGTTGGTTAACATTAGTAGTGACTCTAATGGACCTCCTAGGAAAAAGAAGGCTAAGGTAGTGATTGACCAAGAGGAATATCAGCGGATGATGAATAGGATTAAGGAGTTAGTTCAGGAATCGGAAGATCAGAAGGCTAGAATCAAGTAGCTAGAGAAAGAGAGAGATAATCTTGCATCGAACTCGATACAAGTGGACCGCCAGTCAGGGGTCAAACCAGAGCAGCATGAGGGTGCAAGGATTATGCCAAGTCAGATCATAGCTTCTTCATGGTTTGAGCCAGACCTGAGTGAGGATAGGCAGACCCCCAGTCAGTTCTATAGGATTAGCTATGGTGTGAAGGACTCGAAGATTTTTTTGGTTTTGTTATAAATGATTGTAATGGTTATCTATGAAAAATATTTTACTATGTATTAGTAGGCCAGTGTTAATGAAGTGTAGGCCTAATGATGTAAGAACTAATGACTTAAGTGTAATTGGATATTTTGACTATGAAATGGAATTTTAATATTTTCATGAATTTGATATTGTGAAATTGAATGTGTGTGATGGTTATATTTCATTATACATGTTATGTAGGAATGATAGAGTAGGATGATATAATGTGTTAAAGTCGGCTGCTGTTTTATTTTTTAATTTAAGATGTTAGAGGAAATAGAATCCTAGAGAGCGGTCATGGAAGAGGTGGAATCTCATGCCTTTATCCCCGATCATACTGATATAGTAAGGCCTGGAGCTCACGACCGAGCTCCTGAGGCAGCGCCTGCACCAGTTGCACCTGGAGCTGGGATGTACGACCCAGCAGAGTATTTTCGCCAGATGGCTACTGTTTTCCAACAAATGGCCGGCATGGTTCCTGCTTTCCCGCTACTGCTGCTGAGAGGGATAAACGCCCGCATGTTGACAATATGCGAAAGTATGGTGCTAAAGAGTTCCGAGCTAGTCAAGAGGATAATTCAGAGGAGGCTGAGTATTGGTTGGACAGTGTCAACTAGGCACTGGAACAGTTGAGATGTACTCTAGAGGATCGTCTGATCTGTGCTACATCGATGTTAACCGAGCAAGCTTATACTTGGTGGAAGACCACGCGACAGCGAGTACTGGCCGCTCAGTGGACATGGAAATTCTTTGAGAGGGAGTTCAAGAAGCAGTATATCACTGTTTCTCACCTGAATGCTAGACAAGATGAGTTCATCCATCTTCAACAATGAAGAATGTCTGTGTCAGAATACGAGAAAGAGTTCACTTGTCTCAGGAAGTATGGATGGAAATTGGTGGAGATCAAAGAAGAGCGGTGCCAGAAGTTCTTGGGTGGCTTGAATTATGAGATTCAAGTCCAGTTGGTAGCTGCAGGAATCGCAGACTTTTCGGTCACGGTAGCAAGAGCCTCCGAGGTAGAGCGAGTTGAGGGACTACAGAGAGATCGCCACCAGAGAGGCCAGCAAAAGAGAGAGTCTTCTAGCTATAGAGGGCAACAGTCCTCGAGAAAGAGATATAGGGGTGGAGGTTCAACTCAGAGGCAGAGGATCATCCCGACAGTATTCCACTGCTAGTGCACCTAGATCTTTGGGAGGTACTGGTAAAGAAAATGGCAGAGGTAGAAACAGGGGTTATTCTGGAGCTACCTATGGAGTGCAAGCTACAGAAGGGAATGAAGTTCCCCGTATGTGACGAGTGCGGAAGAAGACATTGGGGAGAATGCTGGGGCAAGACTAACATATGTTGGGAATGCGGCCAAGAGGGGCATATGAGGTGGCATTACCCGAGATTGCAAGAAGAAGCTCCTGCGTCAACTGAGAGATCTCATCAGTCAGTTGGAAGAGGTCGAGGCAGAGGCCGTAGCAATAATCAGAGCCATTAGAAGGCCCAGTTAGAGAAAGTGGATCGTCCTGGCCCAGTGCACCTGCTAGAGTATATGCTATAAAGGCTCATGAGGAAGAAGAGCCACCGGACAATATTGCTGGTACATTCTCTATATTTGGGAATTCTATTTATGATTTGGTGGATCCGAGTTCTACACATTCCTACATAAGTTTTCATGATGATAGAATTAGTGAGTTACCGGCAGAGTATATTGAGTAGAGGATGTTAGTGACAAACCCTTCAGGTGAAGAGGTAGTCACTAATAAGATTGTTAAGAATTGCCCTATTGAAATCCATGGTAGGGTATTCTTAGGGGATTTGATGACACTACCATTTAAGGAGTTTGATGTTATCTTGGGTTTGGACTGGTTGTCGAAGCATAAGGCGATTGTTGATTGTGAACGGAAGAGGGTGACTTTGAGGACTCCTGAGGGAGAAGAAGTAACAGTAATTGGTAAGAGGGTCGATTATTTGAGTAACATGATATCAGTAATGACGGCTCGACGTATGATCAGGAGAGGTTGTGAGGCTTACTTAATTTGTGCTTTGGAAGTAAAGAATGATACTACTAGTATTCGGGACATTTCGACAGTAGGTGATTATCCAGACGTGTTTTCAGAAGAGCTACTGGGAGTACCACCCAGGAAGGAAGTTGAGTTTGCTATTGAGGTATACTCGGGAGCCACGTCTGTTTCTATTACTTCTTATAGAATGACACTTGCTGAGTTAAAAGAGTTGAAGATTTAGCTACATGAGTTGTTGGATAAGGGTTTTATTCGGCTGAGTGTATCGCCTTGGGGAACTACTGACAATTGAATAAGTTGACGATTAAGAATAAGCACCCACTTCCTCGAATAGATGATTTGTTTGACCAGCTGAAGGGAGACAAAGTATTCTCGAAGACTGACTTGAGATAGGGATACTACCAGTTGAGGATAAAGGAGGAAGATGTACCCAAGACGGCATTTCGTACTCGATATGGCTATTATGAGTTCTTGGTGATGCCATTCGGGTTGACGAATGCCCCTGCGGTGTTTATGGATTTGATGAACTGCATTTTCCATCAGTACTTGGATCAGTTTGTAGTAGTCTTCATTGATGATATTTTAGTGTATTCGAAGAATGAAGAAGACCATGATCCGCATTTGAGAGTAATGTTGCAGATCTTGAGGGAGAAGTAGTTGTACGCCAAGCTCAACAAGTGTGAGTTTTGGCTTAGACAAGTGAATTTCCTAGGACACGTGGTATCGGCGAAAGGAATACAAGTTGATCCGAAGAAGGTAGAAGCAATCTTAGAGTGGAAACCGCGAAGTCAATGATAGAAGTGAGAAGTTTCTTGGGTTTAGTTAGGTATTATCGGAGATTTGTGAAGGGATTTTCTTTGATTATTACACCGATGACCAAGCTGCTCCAGAAGAATGTGAGATTTCAATGGAATGAGGAGTGCTAGAAGAGTTTTGAGATATTGAAGGAGAAGTTGACTACCACCCCGATACTTACCCAACCGGTATCCGGGAAAGAGTATGTGATTTACTGTAATGCATCTCATGTTGGTTTGGGCTGCGTACTGATGCAAGAAGGGAAGGTAGTGGCTTATGTCTCGTGACAGTTGAAGCCGCATGAAAAGAATTACCCGACGCATGATTTAGAGTTGGCAGTGATTGTTTTGGCTTTCAAGACTTGGAGACACTACTTGTATGGGGAGAAGTGTCAGGTTTTCTCGGATCAAAAGAGTTTGAAGTATCTGTCAGGGCAGAGAGATCTTAATTTGTGACAACGAAGATAGGTTCAGCTGTTAGAGGATTTTGACTACACGATTAACTACCATCTAGGAAAGGCAAACGTGGTAGCTGATGCTCTCAGTAGGAGGATGGTACAAGCTCTGAAGGCCATGAGAGTGAATGTGATCTCCGAAGGAGAAGATGCGTGTTTGGTAGAAATGCAAGCAAGACCGATGTTGTTGCAAGAGATAAAAGATGCATGTTGAGTTTACTTACAACAACAGTTATCAGTCTGGTATCAAGATGGCACCATATGAAGCGCTCTATGGCAGGAAGTGTCGTACACCAGTCTGTTAGACAGAACTTCACGAGCGAAAGATGATTGGATTGGACTTAGTTAAGGATACAAAAGAAAAGATAAAACTTATCAAGGCCAGACTTAAGGAAGCTTCTGATCGCCAAAAGTCATATGCAGACTTGAAGAGGAAGGACATTGAGTTTGTTGTCGGTGACAA
Organism: Croton laevigatus; assembly: GCA_949640765.1. NCBI lineage: Eukaryota > Viridiplantae > Streptophyta > Magnoliopsida > Malpighiales > Euphorbiaceae > Croton > Croton laevigatus. Next base: position 3,391 of record CATIWJ010358404.1, on the reverse strand, counting down.
GGTTTCCTTAAAGATGTCAACATGGAAGAAGATTATGAGAGCCCGACAGAAGGGTAAACTAAGTCCAAGGTTTATTGGGCCATACGATATCGTTGAGCGTATTAATCCAATAGCCTACCGCTTAACTTTACCACCAGAGCTGGATCGCATTCACAACGTCTTCCATATGTCTATGTTGCAGCGATATCAATCGGATCCTTCACATGTGCTACCAGTCGAAAGTATCGAGCTTGAGCCAGACTTGACTTACGAAGAAGAGCCTGTGAAGATATTAGCTCGTGAAGTCAAAGACTTACGCAACAAACAAGTCCCATTAGTCAAAGTCTTATGGCGGAATCACAAGGTCGAGGAAGCGACTTGGGAAACCGAAGACTCGATGACGGAACAGTACCCGCAGCTATTTAGTGATTGAAAGCTTCGGGTCGAAGCTTTTTTTAAGGTGGGTAGAATTGTCACGCCTGTTTTTATAATTTTTAGAAATTAATAATTAATTAGGGTTAAGTGGTATTTAACCAAGTAATGAGAAGAGGCTAATAACTAATTGGATGAAAATGAGTCTTATGGAATTGAAGTGGTCAATTAAAAATCTAAGAGTGGATATTTATTTGAACTTGGGCTATGTATATATGTGCATGTGGCCCAAATAAACCTAAGACAACTTATGAATCCATTTAATAAAACCCCTTTTACTCTTAAATGAACATGTGCCAAAATAAAAATATTATTATTTTCAAAATATCCTCTTATTTTTAATGAGTTTAGAAGACTCCATTCATTTCTTTCCTTTTCTTTTCTTAATTTACTCTCCAACCACACTCTCTATGTTCTTTTCATTCTCTCCACCTTCACTTTTAACATTTTCTCTTTTCTCTCCTCCTTCCACCTTAGAGCCGGCCCTATTTCCTCAAAGATCAAGAGGAAATCTTCAAGATCTAACTAATAAGATTTAAGAACAACAAGGATCTAAGGTAAGGAATGTATTCTCCATTTCCATTTATTATTTTTGTTAGTTGGGTTCAAGGAAAAAGCTAGAGTTTGTTGAGATCTTAAAGATCTCCTTATATTTCTTATAGATTTCTATAGATTTAGTGTAGATCTTGTTAGATCTAAGTTAGATCTAAGCTAAGTGTGTAGATCTAGTTAGATGAGGGAGAAACCTAGAGAGTTGAGTTAAAGATTTGAGTTTTCCTTGAAATGAAAACTAAAAATATGTTGTATTTTTAAGGGACTCAAGAAGGGAAGGTGTAACACCCCTTATAAGCTTACCGAAGTAGACTTATAAGAGGGCTACACGTGTAACTTCCCTTCTAGACCCATGAATGAATCTAAAAGAAGCGTTACAGCCCATTGGTTTTCGAGTCGGCAACCTACTTAAGCTTCCATGCATAAATAAATACAATTACATCATTATCTCCAATTAACATCACATCTAAGCAATTTTTCAGTCATTACAGTTAACCTAATATATTAACATCAATTACAATATCCAAAATATAATTACATAGCAATGATCATTCCCAAATAGCTTATGTACATGCCGGATCTATTGAATTACAAAATACAAACTATACCAAAGGAATGTGATTGTTGAACTGACACGACTGGTTGCGAGGACTATCTACTTTGCTACTTTCTTCTTCAACCTACGAGTTTAAACATGTAAACTCGCTGAGCAAACTTTGCTCAGTAGGTGCTTTAACCGAAGTGGAAATACATTTATATAAAAGCTTTTAAAACATGCAAAGTAAAACATAAAAGCAAGAATATAACCATTTAGAAAACATAAGTTATGATTCATGAAAATACTCGTAAAACATATGTTTAGCTCTAGTGGCAATCAGAAGAACTCGACGATAAGAATCGGGGTCCCATACGTATCCTGTATAGCCGTTTGTAGATTATAACGCCGATACCATGGATTTCGTATCCCGTGTAACCATTTGTAGACTAGCACGCTGATACCTTTTCTCATTCATATCCAACACGTATTCCGTATAGCCATTTGCAGACTATAACGCCAATACGGTTCACATTTCATCATCATATCAATGTGATAATTATACCGCAGTTTTAACCCTACGATGCATCGTATTCTTATCACCAGCATTCTAAGGCGAGCCACATGTGTAACATTCTAAAAATAATAATTCTTGATTAACCCAAATAAGAAAAGGATTAAATTGTAAAATGAAAAAAATAAATTGTATTAAATTATAATAATGAATTATTTCAAGGAGATTTATTTAATTAAATATTTAGAAAATAATTAGATTAAATATTTAAATATAAATTTGATATATTTTGCAAATTGGTAAATTTTTACTGTATGGGGTAAAATGCGGTAAAACGGTAAATTTAAAATTTACCTTAGTTAAATAGTAAAATATTAAACCAAGTATGAATATGATAAAAATGAAGTAAACCCTAAATACACCCTTTGGCAATTGTAAACTCTTGTAAACAAAGATATACCTATTTAATTTAATTTGAAAAATTAAGTAAAAATAAGTAACATCAAATAAATTAAGTATCAAATGTACAATTAAAATTCAGATTTCTTTAGAGACAAACTTAAATAAATAATTGTGACATTTCTATCAAATATTAAAGATATAATTTGAAGGGTTTACATTTAAATGGAAAATATGGATAAAAATGGATTAAAAGTAAATTGTAATTAAATTTTAGTACAAGTAAAATTTAAATCTGTCACATACCATAATTGAAGTGGAATTATTAGTGGGAAATAAGTGGGAGACAAGAAATGAAATTTAATTTGATATTTAGAGAATTTGTCAAAAAGTAAATAGTAAATTAAAATAATTGAAACTAAAATACAAAAATTAATGATGAAATCTGGTCTATAAAATGACTCATAACTCTGAGGAGTCATTAAAGTGTAAATAATTTCAGGTAGACATCAAAAATTGAGAGAAAACACAAAATAATTCCAATTTTGCTCAGTCTGCTGCTGCCTGCCCAGAGGCCCGTCGTTCGGCGTGCGGGCGCGAGACGTTTGGTGAGGCGTGCGGGCGAAGGGAACGTCGTCTGGCGGGCGAAGATGGCGTCGTTCGGCGTAAGGCGAGCGACACACCCGTGCCTTTTCATCCGCTGGCCTGCGCAGAAAATTCCGATATGATCCTTCACGTTTTCTTCCGTTTTCAATTTCGTCCCTCTGCCCATATTCTTCTTTAGGTATTGACCCTCAAACTGAATTTAGCTCTTCATTTCAGTCCAATCAGTTAATAAATTAATAAATTAAGTTTATTTTTGAAATTAAATATTTTTGGAGAGTCAATAAATTAATTAAAAGCTCAGATTTAATTTAATATGGCCAAAATAAATATTTGAAACTGATATTTAGGATAAAAATTGTAAAGTTAATATTTTA
>CATIWJ010358194.1:0-28595 GCA_949640765.1 Croton laevigatus | reverse complement strand
TTCCTACCAACAATTTCAGTTGATTTACAATATTGTCATTTTCATACATCTTCAACTTCATTCTCGCCATTTCTTCTTGCATTTGCCCAATTTCTGCATCTCTGTTATTTTCATTAAAACTGCACCATTCATATTCAATCCTTCTTTCTCCTCCATCATATGACCTTGCCTACCCTAAGAAGCCTTGACATACATTCCTTACGCAATAGTAGTAAGGTCTATTTTTGTTCCTTTCATTGCTACATATCTTAATCTCACATTTTATTCCACACGCACACCACTTGTTCAAGAGCCTATTGCTGGAATCACCAACATTTGATGAAGAAGCTGCCTTTTTTCCCTAAACCTTAGAAGATAGATGAAGATGAATGAAGAAAGAATAAACCCTAGAATAAAGATGTAAGATGAAGAAGAAAGGAAGATATAACGAAGCTGTGATTCTTTCACTTCGGGTGCTCTTAAATTTCAACCTAAGGTTAATATAGGTATTCAATTTTGTTCTCTTTCTATTTTTATGTCTGCCGTTAAAAACTTAACAGAAATTAACAACGCGGTGCTATATTAATATTTTTTGCCAAACAGTTCGTGAGTTTTAGCACATTTGCTAAAATACGATGGTAAAATAGTATTCATGACCAAAACCTAATGCTAAAATAGTATTTATCCAAAAAAAAAAGATTGATAGGAAAGAATAAAAGTGGCCATTTATGTAATTAAAAAAATGCATATTTTATAAAATAAAATTTAAAATTCAATCTATTAACTTAAAGAAGTTTTCAGGGGGAAAAAACATAAAAAAAAAAAATTGAAATAGCACTTGCTATGGAGGATTTAGCGATGGAATAGTAACTTTTGGCGACTCCATTGCGACATAAATAAATAAACAAAAGCAGTGATGATATAACAGGTGGTGGGGATGATGATGGGGCGGCATCATAAGCGGAGGAGGAGTGGATGGTTGTGATTTTGGGTTGAAGGTGATATAATTATAAAACAGTTCTTTATTTTTTAAATTTTTTTAAAAGGATCCGTAAAATTATATTTTGGTCCTTTAATCTTTATTTTAATAGAAAAAATTAGAAAGAATGATGTTATTGTTAACGGAATAATAAAATAGAGAGGTTTTAGTCTAAAAAAAAATATAGGGAGAAAAATATAGTTTATGTAAAAGCTAGGGAAATTTTTGTAAATTTCTCTTCATCTTATATAACAATAGAGAAATTTTTAATAAAAAAAATATCATAATTTATCGGAAAATTTACTATAAATATTATTATTAAGTTATTCGGTTCTGATATAATAATTAAAATTTTTTAATTTTTAGCAGATTACATTATATAGTCATTCCGTCTAATTTTTAAGAATATTATTGGAATATCATATCATTTAAAAAAAAAAAAGAAATTTCAAGAATTTGAAAGAATACTACTAAAAAAATTAGAAGAAATAAGGATATAATGTAATACTGCCAAAAAGATGTGTAAGAGTAATTACGTAAAAAAATAGTGACTAATCAGTAATATTTGGCAAACATTTAAAATTGTCCTTTTAGTTATCTCCTTCTCCCAATTCTACCATCGGCAAATGCTTTTGTTGACTCTAGCAAAGCAGGGAGTCCACAGAACTACAAATTTTATGGGGCTAATGTCATATATAAAGTAGGATTGATTTTGTAATTCGTTGTACTGCATTTTGAACTCTCTTTGTAATCTGTAACTTCTAATAAAATAAAAGCTTATAAAAGAAAAAAATATTAGCCAAACATAAGGGATGAAATTATAAATTTATCTAATTTAGAATTTTTATAATTCATTATGCCTTTTTCAATAAAAAGATACTATGTTTCTCAAAAACAATTAAATAAATAAAAAGATAGCATGACATTTTCTTATGTGCGGACAAAAAATATTACAAAATATATATGCATATAAACACCAAGAAAGTAGGCTTTCTCCCTTCACATATTGTAGAAATGGTGTACGCGTATAAACAGCTAGGGATTAGCTGGGGATTCTGAAACTGCATTACTTATTTGATGGTTGATTTGTTTTGTTTCAATTTTTTAGAAGATTTTATTAAATTAATAATTTATTTTCTCAAATGAAGATGATAATGATTGGAGAATGCGGCAAATATGATTCCAATTATTGGACATGGCCTTTTTTTAATTTATGCATGTGTATAATTCTTTATAGTTTCAAAACCTTTTTATTTTCAGTCTGCTCTTTTCACAAATCTCCGATATATATGAGATAATTACGATTTATTTATGAATATTAACAGCTTTAAACTTAACAATGGTTAATTTAATGCTTGACCCACTCATGGATTGAATCCATAACCAAAAATGTGCCTTCTATTAGCTTTAGTTTGTTGCCTAATCTATCTAAACTGCTAAAATTAGACCACCTAGCTAATAAATCTCTGAATAATAAAAATGAACTAAAGATCCTTTCTAATATTGCAAGCATGCAAATAAATTAATGGATTAAATAATTAATTCCCAAACTATTGGTTTTGATAATTATATTATACTTATGTTACAAAGAAGTCATTTCACATGTGAAGTGTATATATATGGTGATTTCTTTGTTAAGACAAATTGTTGTATAATAGTTTTAAAGTAGAACACTCTTGCATTCATATTTCTTTCTTGTATGGACTGCAAAAGGATAAGGTTCAAGTTTCGAGCAAAGTCAAAGTTGCATAAGAGATGAGTTTCCTAATTTGAGATGGGCATGGCCTATTGCACTCAAAAGGCCATACTTTCATTTCAACTATGTACATCATCAAACATTAAATAATAATATTATAAGTACACATTTTTAACGTTTCAGATGAACTTTTCTTTTATTACATATATATAACCGAAAGAATTCCTTTCTTTCTTTCTTTTGTTGGGTATGGGAGGGAGGGAGTCACGACGTGAGATCGCGTATCGTGTCCAAATACCATTATAGAAGCTATATATGAAGTGTAAGGAATTCTCATCCCAAGCAATTATGACGTAAAATCTTTCAGAGAAGTTCACAATAAAATGAGATTAAACTAAGAATACGATACCATACATATGTATGAATATCAAGTTAATTAAATTTAATTCTCAGCCAATTAATATCCAATAGACATGGTAGTATTTAAAGAAAAAAAAAAAATCCAAAGAAGCTAGCTATTACTACTATTGTATCTTCCACATCTTTAACAACACAAAACAAGAATCAGAAGATGTTTGAAAGATCTAAGAGAAATTTTCTTCAATGGAGCAAGAAGTCATAAATACATGATCATTTCCATGCAAACATCGAGCTACTAGCTAGACTAAATAAACAAAGCAAAATGTTAAAAAATAAATAAATAAATAAACAAAGCAATAATGCCATTACTGAAATAAAATGAATATGAAAAATGATCAAGATCGCTAGGACTATACAAAACTGGGTTGGACCCAACCCACCCGATGTATACAAAGTTCAATTTTCATGTTTTTTATTATTATTTTTGTTAAAACAATGAATTTTGTCAGGTTTGTTACAAAATATTGATTTCTATTTAAAGAAAATAAAAAGTAAAGTTTTGATGGGTTAATTGGATCGCACCCAACTTTGTACAATCCTATTCAAATGATAATGATATTCGATAATGGTCAAAGCCGCGAGCCTTGTATCATTGCCCTATTGCTAACATTAACTTCAGAAGCAAAAGAGATAGCCTATTACTAGAGTACTACTTTAGAACTATAATTCACGATTGGCTACATAAAAATAAATTATATGTTCTATCAAATAAATAAGTCTCACAAGAAAGTATGAAGATGTGATTGAAGAAAACTGAATACTCTCATAACATATGCACGTAAAAAAACTACCTACCTATTAATGGCTTCTCGAAAATGTATACAGTAGGTTTACAAATAGTATATAAAGCTCGTACTAACACTCTTAAATTTGCCCACGTGCAATTGCAATAACTACAACCATTATTGGACCTATATGAATATTATTCTGCATATAACATTGCAGAAGAATATGCAGTAACATATGAGAAAAGCATATATTTTATACCAACAGAAAATACATGAACAGTGCCAGAAAACATGCTAAACTTACCAAAATAAAATTATAAATACACATTGTATTTATCTAATTTAAATAAGAGTAACATTTTTATTAAATACATGCAATTCCAAGAATACTTAAAGCATCTTTCTAACAAACTAGTTTACTTTTATTTATGGGGAAGACATACACACCACATGCACAATGCACACATGCATCCGAGGGAGGGGCGGGGATGTGTGTTGAACCCGGGCATCCTAGGCCACAGGTGAAGGAGCTTTTGGCTATGCCACTCCACTTCCCTTCTGATAAACTAGTTTATAAAATGTTACAAAAAAATTTATAATATATACGGATAATATGAAAAAAACTAAAAAAAAAAAATCATATCCATTAAATATACAAATTGGTATGAAATAAATATACAATCGTCAACTAAAACAAAATCATAACAACAGAAGTATAGTACCAATATATAAAAAATATATAAAAATTATGAATAATAAAAAATTCAAAACTACAAAATAAAACAATAAATTCCATAAAATAAATTAAAAAGTCATAAAACTTTAAAAAAGTACTTTATAAAAGAAGGAGCACTTTTGACATCTTTATCATTCTTATAAACTTCAAAATCATAAAGCAACATCCCCGACCGATTCCTATGGTTATTGACATCAAAATTCTTAGAAAAATCTGATTTCCTTCCATCAATAAAATATTCAATAAATGGTAGCCTATAAGACCATTATCACTAAAAAGAAGGGGGGAAAAAACTTAGAATACGAATGAAAAATAAAAAGGAAATTAAAATTGAAAAATACATACTTTTTTCTTGAAAATTATATAGACAATAATTTCAAATAATAGTAATATGATTATATCTTTGGGAAAAAAAAACAAAATACTATCATTTACTTCATCTCAAGGTATTAATAAATATCTCACGTGTGCTGAAAACTTTGATTGATAGCATTATTTACAGTTGTTTGTAGACACATTAATAACTCTAGAATTAGGACTAACCAGGATATGGCCTGATTAGTCATCCTACTTTTTACGGAGATGGTAAGATACAGAAGTCTCGAATTCGATTTCTGCCGATCACATTTAGCACCAATTTGGTGCTAAGGGGAAGACTATGACATCGATTCCTACTAACCACACTATTAACCCTTATTTGGTACATAGAGGATGGCTACCCCTTCTTATGTATCCCATAATATTATTCAATCTGTTAGATATCAAAAAATAGAACAATTAATACAATGCCTCCAAATATGTAAAGCCGTATAAATAATTGTGTTTTTGATTTTTGAATATTTGACTGAACAAATATTTCTATGGATATTATTGAAATTTTAATTTAATAGGTAATTTAAAATATTTAATAATATTAAATAATATGTAACACCATTAAAATTGCTACCTAATTTTATTACTGTGCACACATGAGTTTATAAGATAAACAGCAATGTGCGAGTTCAAGTACAATACAACTAAATTCCACAATAATTGCAATAATAATTGCAATACAACTGTGCATCTGTTTGAATAAGTCGGAGTGATTAGTATTAGTAACCTTCCAGGTGTTTTCTTAGCTCTAATCTATCTCCATCAAGCTACTGTATGTATGTATTGCATTGTTTTGTTGCCAAAGTGAAGACTTGATCCTTTCAACCTACCAATAAACCCAATCCTAATATTAATTAATTTGTCTTCCCCAAGTAGACCCACCTCTATTCTGATACGTACCTTGGGTTTGGCTTGGTACACAAGAGAAAGAAGAAAAAAAAAAAAAAAACTTAAAGCAGCACACTTTATTGTTGTTGAAAATTTGTTGTTGAATCAGTTCATAATACAAACACGTAGGAACTCCGTACCAATAAATTAAGCCAATAAAATGAAAGAAATTAAGTCATTTTTAGGAAAATTATATGGAGTAGTACACTTTATACTTTTCAAATGAAAAATTAGCACATATCATTTATATTTAGTGAAATAACACTTTATTGCCATTTTTCCTTTTTCATATTTTTATTATTGTTTTAAACAAAAATACTAGTATAAAAAAAAAAATTAGGAAAGTAGCCGTACGTGAAATGGAGAGAAAACTTGATTTCTTATCTTTCCGAACAATTTTCCAGTCCCTTCGATGATTTTTTTGCAAAATCTAAAGGCATCATTAGACTCCTCTCTTCAAGAACTTCAATTTAATGTAGTGGTTTGCTCCGATTAATGCCGTTTTCTGATCACCAAGGAGAGAGAAATGGATAGAATTTTTCATTTTTTGGTCATATACGGTGGACTCATGAAAAAGTAAAATCACATTTAAATCTATAAGTTGAGAGCTTTTCAATGATGTATAATTTGCTAAGTTTCATCACCGTTTTTTGGTGACCAAAGAGAGAGAGAGAGAAATTGGCCATATTTTATAATTTTCGGCCATATACTGCGGAGTCACAAAGAAGTAAGATTATATTTGGAATCTACAAGTCAAGACCTTTCTGATTATATATGACATTGTTGAAAATTTTCGGCAACGGCTAAGGTTTCCACGTGATGAAGATGGCTTGTCAATAAATTGTTATTGACAGTTATTGATTCTTACTTATTGCTACTGATATTGATTGAATTTTTTATTTATTAATATTGAGATTTATCTATTAGTATTTTTAATATATACTGACTTATATTAAGTTATAATAACTTATATTGAGTTATATTGACGTAACAAATACTGATTTAAATTATATTGATAGATTTTTATTTTTTAATTATATTGAAAAGTATTAACAAATGCTAATTTAATTTTCCGGCGAAAGTCGTCAGAAATCACCTAGCTATGACGGTAGCCATTTTTTTGGTCATCTGGTGAAATTTGGAAGAATTCTAAATTATATTAACAGATAACATATTTTTATTTTTTAATTTCTAGTTAATTAATTAAATTAAATATATATTTAATAGAAAGGGTGGTTTTAGAATTTTAAAAAATTTATTAGTTTTGTTTCGGCTAAAGTACTATTTAACAAATATTTGAAAGTAAGTACTACTTTTTCAAAAAAAAAAATATGTATAATATATATTATTTTTCCAACTGTCCCTAATTTTCAAATGAAACAAAAATATTATTGTCTTTTATCACGTAAAATAAGGTAGAGTAGGACATACACAAATTATTAACTTGGTCTAATGGGCAATATCACGAATTTGGTATAGACAAATATTTTTTCAACAAACATGTTTACATATATATTTTATGTGTGCTTTCATGCACCAAAACAATAATATCATCTAAATACGAATGAAATACTTTTATAACTATTGTATTTTTAATAATAAAAATAAAGATATAAATATTAGTTTCATATGGTCTTTCTATTATTGTTTTATCAAAATTTGATTGAATTTTTGTATTGATAAACTAGTATAAAGAGAGTTCTTTAATATGATTTTTAAAAAGGATTAAAAAGAAAAAGAGAGTAAAATTTATTATGCATGATGACCCAGCTCCAGCTGAACCTTTTACTTGGTTTACATAATTGTTTTGGTTAGTGGTTGAAAGAAAAAGACATTAGCACATGACATGTTCAAATATTGCCTATTCCACTCATATCTGTAGTACTCGATTAGTGCCCCCCGCCCATAATATATATCTGAGTTCATTCAAGGGCCAACTCGGCCGAGTTCCCAGTTCATGTAATTAATTTATCACTATAAAAAGTAACTAATTATGGCTTTAAAAATAATTAAACATCACAATATCTTGCCTAACCAACTCAAATATCGCTGTTTTAATCTGCTACTTTATTACCTAATTAATAATATTGCTGCCATTGTTGGTTTATTTGAATTATCAACCTCACAACACAAACAACTGGGAGAAACGATTAAAGAAGATAGTTAGGATTAACAGAACTTTGATTTTGAACTCTAAAACAAGAAAATTGGCTTTGTTTTAATATAATTTATATATACACAAAATGAACAAAATTCTATCATAGCCTTTCTAGCTCTATTCTGAGATCTTTCTGTATACATATATATATATGTATACATGTACAAAATCAAATATACATAATAAGATCACTAATAAAACCGAAAGGCATCATATTCAATCATGAGCTTCCATTACTCAGGAATACTCTGTAGATTAGGCTTCCATGACCGTTGATGTGTTTCAAACTGATCACTGCTACTATTGCTACTAACATTCTTCATCAACAGAGCAACAACCTCTTCTAATGATAATTCTTTCATATTAACCCTCCCAACCAATTCTTGAAGCTGTTTCTTTGAAATCTTGATTTTTATTTCCGTACTTGAAGATTTTAAATCTTTGCTGTGATTTTCAAGAAGCTTTTCTTCTTCTACATTAAATTCTTTGTCGTGCCTTTTATTGCTTTTGGAGAAATTTTCCGGCACCGGCGAACCCCAGTCGTCGCCGCCCCATTGCAAGGAGGATTCATGGCGTAAACAGTTTCCCATCAATCGGTAGCTTTTTGTATATTAAATGTTAGAGTTGGTGGAGGCGTAGGTGTAAATGTTGGTGGAAACAAACAAGAAAGCAAAAACTGAAGAGGCTTTGGACATGGAGAGGTGGTGGGTTTTTATATTGGGGAGACGAAAGCAAAGAGAGAGTCAAACCTAATCTTTTGCCACGTAGGATGAAATTGGTGGCTGACCTGGCAAGAAATTGGTGTTGACCTGAATTATTATTGATCATCAATTACTGATTTGCATTTGAGTTTTGAGTCTTGATTTGATGTTTGCATGTGCTGAGAGGATGCCGTCGTTGTCTGGGCCTATACTCTATATAAATCAGCTTAAATGGCTTAGCTTGTAATATTAAGTTCACAAAACAAATTTTGCTTTCAAACCATAATTTTTAGTAATTCATTTTGCAATCTGTAATTTTTATATATTTTACAATTCTATATTATTTAACCCCACAAACAATTTTTTTTTCATTTTCTTAAAATTATTATTCCAATTTTTTAATATAATTTATCATACTCTAGTGCAATTTTAACTTTTAAATATTATGGATAAGTAATAAATTTTTTAGTACTTTTTATAATATCCATTAGTAATAAATTTTAGAAAAATGATAATAGTTTGGGGAAAAAAATTAAAATTAAGCATTAGTTTATTTTAATCATTTTCTGTAATACAATTAGACCAATTTATAACAATGAGCGAAATTTCGAGTTATTTTTGAATTGTTAAAATTGTCATGTATTAAAGGCCAATTTGTGGGTTAATATTAGAATTTACTTACAGAAGCAGAACAACACTCCTTAATTTTTCAAAAGAAAAATCAAATTATATAAAAATTTGACTGGGTCTCTTTCCTGAGCCAAAGCCGGCTCACCTGTCAGCCAGCCAGCCGCTTGGCACTGATTGGGTTGGGTGGCCCGTCAAGTGTGAACGCAGTTCGCATCGGAATCTTTTTAGTGTGAACGCAAATTGACAGAAGGAATCTATCCAAATGCTTTGCCTTTTCTACTAAGGAAAACTTACTATTTAGTTCCTGACTTTTTGTCTTTTTAATTATTTCGTCCCTACTAGTACTACTACTGTGCTGTGTGTGAGAGAATTTAATATTCAACTAATAGTAATATTATTCGTAAAAAAAATCAACCTAAAAATAAAAATTGGCATCTTAAAATATCAGAGCACCCTCAATAATAAAAAATAAAAATTAAGCAAATTAAATTAGTTCTTTCTTTTTAAATTATTTTTATTTAAACATTTTAAATAAATTAATTATACATTAGCAAAATATTTAAATTTTACCCAATATTGAAACTGCTGCAGGCACTAAATAATTATTAGATCAAAATCTAGGGACTAAAGAATAAATTTTCCGACTTGAAATTACGTTTTTGCATGATTTATTATTTCACTATTGTTTATCACGTGTGATGCCACTTCATGATTGTTGATCAATGATAATTATCACTAGTAAAACACTTTATAATATATAATCATCATTATTATAACCAAGAAATTGCCAGTCTTAATCCTAATCAGATCCACTTTCTTTTGATTCTTTTCACACTCTATTAAGACGTATCAACCTTTTCTTTGTTTTGTTTTTTGAAATTCAAAGCTCACATATAAACAATTATTTTCCCTCCAAAATATATTTAACAAACATTTATATTTATTAGTTTTTTTTAGCACGGATTAACTAGCTCTATATTCTCGTTATTGATGTTATAATTAATGTAATTAATTATATATTGACAGTAATAAAATTTATATAAAAATAATTAATTCTTATTTAAGTACTATTAATTAAAAAATTTTAAAATATTATTAATTATATGAATATAATATAATTTTTTATTTTTTTTAAAAAATAAAATTTATCAATTATATATTTATTTTCATTTTAGAAACTCGTTAGTTAATTTTATTATTTTTATTTAATTAAATTAATTAATTATACAAATATTTTTATTTTATAATAATTATAACTATAAAATTACCTAAATTTTTTTTATTAATAAAAATTAAAATAATATATTTTATAAGTTATTAACTAATAATAATTAATTAGTTAAATAATTAAAACTTTTCGCTGCAGTGATTGTAAGTTAGAATTTATTTTGGAAAAAGTTATTAGAATTGTGAATTTTTTTTATGGTAAGTTAGAATTATGAATTACGTATGAAAATATTATTTATTATAGCAATTATTCGCAGATATTTTTCAATCATACTATAATATAAGATTTAATTGCTTAAGTAGCTTCAAATTAATTTGTTAATTAATTAGAGACATGGATTTAAAATCTAATGAAATCACAAGCTTCGATCTTATGTGATCTCACTAAACATTGAGTACAAAATTTAGATAATTATTTAGAAAGCACCTTTACTCAAAATGAAAAGTAAAAAGAAAGCACCTCCATCCTTACTTGGTGGGTCCAGAGCAACAACTGCTCATAAAAAACCCCACAAATCCCAAATTCTACTGCTCAAAATCTAAACCCACCAGAAGTTTTTTATGCTTTGGTGTTCTCTCACCTCATCTTCCACCCAATTCATGGCTTCCTTCTTTGTGCATGCCCTCCCATCTTTTGTGCCTCCGTCCCCCAAAGATATTTCTTTCTTGTTGGATCACTTTCTTTCCGTTGCATTCTGTCTGGTTCGAATCCGAATCCAAATCCAAATCAAAACTAATATTGATAATCTAATTTTAGTATGATTAATCAGTAATTTTGATTAATTATGTCTACTAATAATAGTAATATAACAACAACAAAAATGCATAATAAAGTTTTTATTGTCACTTTCTCTTTTGAAATCTTTTAATGTGACAATAATAAATTAAGCCATACAATTAAACATTTATAGATAAGCTTCATTTTTCTTGGTTGTGTTGACTTAATTTGGTGGCCTGAGTCAAGTGAGTAAAGGTTTAAAACAAGTGAACCATGAGACAGAGTAGCTCGAGCTCCAACTCCTTTATGTGATTTTCTAGGTTTGACCAAATCTAACTTTTCATGACAAAATAAGTTTATTAGTTTCATATCATTTTCACTACTATATATATATATATAATATGTGTGTGTATGGTAGAAATTATATATGAGGATTAAATTTAATAACTAATTTGTTTGTCAACCTTTTCGCATTAAAGAAAGTGACACAATAGAAAGATGCCATACACATTATAAGAACTCAGCCTAATTAACCACTTGGTTCGATTCAATTTTATGACAGCTTACCAAACTGAATTAGTTTTTGTTGTATAATGAACTGTTTATACGGGCATGTATCTGTCAAGAAACCTATATCCATCATTGGTAGGGCTGAGTAAATAGTATATGTGATGTAAGCATGATCAAATAGTTTAATTGAACCAAACTGGTTTGGTTAAATTATAATGCAACAAATTCTTAAAGAAACCAATAATCAAAATGAATTAACATTTTATCCAGTTTTGGTTGGATGGAAATGTATTTTTTAAAAAAGTTCAGTGAGTTTGTAACTATTTGAATTTGAACAATACGCAAAGTAAGATTGGCGTGATGATAAATGCATATATAATTTGGAATGTAGATATGAGACTCAGTCTATATTAAAAATATAATAATAAAACAAATCAATTCTATTTAATTTTAGTTGATCGGTTTTATCAGATAAAGAAAGGAAGAAATTAAATCGATTTGGTTCAGTTGGAACCGATAAATATTCTACACATAGGTGAATTATATAAGTGGAAAATTTAGAATGAATTGGGATATAGTGGTCAACTTTGGTGTCTCCATTGTTAAAATAAAATAGCAACTCCGTTTCCTTATACTAAAAACGGAATCCACATCAATTTTGCTTCACAACTTTTGGGCGCTTTACCATTAATTGGTACCCAACCATTAAATAATCGAAAGTCTTCAAATTTAGAAGTGATTGACGGGCAAATGACCACCACTCATTCATCAATCATTTCTATATTATAATAATTCAAAAACAAAAAAAAAAAGAGAAGATTTTGATGGGAGAATTATTTTTAAAAAATTAAGTTGAAGCTATTTTCAGATTATTTATTTTGATCCTTTTTGTTTTCAATCCTTCAATTTCAGGTCGATTTTACAAGGTTTTCCTCCATTTGAGTTAAAATTAAAATGAATTATATTTTATTTACTTAGAATTACATTAGATTATCGTAATTTAAGTAACTTTGCACATGATTTTTTGGTATTATATTTATGGGTCCTCGAATGATCGGTTTTGGGGTTATTCCACAAAATTTAGCTTGCAGACTTAAAAACATATACACCTCAAATCTAATCAGATGTTTATGAGAAATTAAAGCCTTTTTCAACGAAACGACAATGCCGACAGTAGTGGGTGGAGGGTCGTAACCTATGTGTGTGACAGTGTGAGTAATACACTCTTTCAAATTGATGACTTACGGCAATGAATAAAGGAAGACCACTTGTGTTTTTCTTTAAGATATTAAATTTTTTAAATATAAAAATATTAAATTAAATGATTTTTTTTAAATAAATTAAAAAAAAAATTTACAAAAACCTTTCTGATTTTTAGCATATTCTACATTTTTCTTTCTAATTTTTTTTTATAAAAATTTCCCTGTGTTAAAAAACTGTTAACAAAAATAACCTCCTGTTTATTTTTTCTGTTAAAATAATAGTACAAAGACCAAAATATAATTTTACGGGTCCTTTTGAAAAAACTCAAGAATTTAAGGGGCTATTTTGAACTTTTCCTTTCTTCAACCTCGTTCTTCCCAGACGATCATTCTTCCTTCCTTTCCGGTCATCGACCGGAACTTGCAAATTGATCTGGTCTTGCAAATCGATCATCAACATCTTGATTTTAAAGGTTCTGGTCTTGATTTTCATAAGGGGTCCAAAATCAAAATGGAAACAAGGGAAGGGGTTCTGGTCTTGTTTCTAGGTAAGGGAAATACCAAGGATTTCATTCGAAAAGAACAGAGGTGGAAAATCGACTTTGAAAAGGGAATGGGAAAAAGATTTTGAGGGAGAGGAAAGCAGAAATAGATTTCAGGAAAAGCAACGGAAAAACGATTTGAAAAATCCAGAAAAAGAATCGTTTCTTCTTGTTTACAAAACTCGATTAACGATTTAGGAAATTAAATGTTAGAATGCTTATTTTAATGAAAACTTGAAGACCCATTTGAGGAAGAACCGTTGGTGAAGAATCATTATTTACAAAACAACTCGAAAATCTCTTGAAGCAGAATCATAAACTTGGAGAAAGTCTAAGGGCTTGAGCTACGAAGAATTGAGGAGATTCTTGAAGCATAACTCGTGGAAACTGGATTTCAAAAAATCAGAGGGCATTAGGTAACAATCAAAACGTCTTTTTAGTCTTTGGTTTCATATTCTTAAAACGAGACCAGAACCATCATCAAGACCAGACCCATCAAAATCAAGACGCTGAAGATCGATTTGCAAGACCAGATCAATTTGCAAGTTCCGGTCGGTGGCCGGAAAGAAAGGAAGAAGGATAGTCTGGGAAGGACAAGGTTGAAGAAAGGAAAAGTTCAAAACAGCCCCTTAAATTTTTTAATTTTTTCAAAAGGACTTGTAAAATTATATTTTAGTCATTGTATCATTGTTTTAATAGAAAAATAGACAAAAAGGTATTTTCGTTAACAGTTTTTTAATGCAGAGAGATTTTTATCCAAAAAAAAAATAAAGGAGGAAAATGTAAAATATGCTAAAACCCAGGGATGTTGTTGTAAATTTTCTTAAATTAAAAGATGTTTAAACAGTCACAATTATTTTTTATAACTTCTAGCCGATGTTCTTGAGATTATCCAAAGAACAGCAGTCCAATCACCAAATATATGTCCCTTCTATAAGGTTTTGAAATTCCATATGAACGAACAATGAAAGAAAAACCAAGAATACCATATTACAACATCCCCAAAGATAGATCTACCAACTAATAGTGAGGCTCCTCTAGTCTAGATTTCGCTGGATATATTGCTCCATAAACTGCAGCCATTTTGTTTTTCTCCGTTCTATTGATAATGAAACTCCCCATCAAAATCTAATGTTTAAAAAAAAAACAAACTTCTTGAGTTTGAAGAACAACAGAAGACATCAATGGATGAATAGAGAGGAAAAGATGTATATCTGGCATTAAGCTGGCAAAACTATATCTGTAAAATGCTCTATATTGACTATTTATACTAATAAGGCTAACAGAGTTAATAAAACAAAAATAATTAATATGCTGTATGTCTGAGGCATGTGTGAGTTTATTAGTAGGGGTTCCTTAGTGAGGGCTCCTCTCATACTCTTTCACGCCCCCTCCAGCTGGAGTTGGGGAGAAATCCACGGGTCCTAGCTTGCACGTAAAAGTCTGGAATTGATGAGAAAGAAGGGCATTAGTGAACACATCTACAAGTTGGTGAGTCGAAGACACACAAGGAGTTGTGATGAACCCATTAGTTAGGAAGTTGCACATCACATGACAGTCAATCTCAATATGTTTCGTTCTCTCATGAAACATAAGGTTAATTGCAATGTGAATTGTAGCCTAGTTATCACAGTATAAAGGAATTGGAGTAACAAGCGGAAGCTGAAGATCTTTAAGGAGATAAGAGACTACTGGAGTTCGCAAACTGATTGTGTGGCTCTATATTTTGATTCTGCTGAAGAACGACTAATAGTAGCTTGCTTCTTGGATTTCCAAGATATAAGTGAAGTACCAAAAAAAATGCAAAAACCAGTAAGAGATCTTCTAGTGCAGCACAAGCTGCCTAGTCTGCATCTGAAAAAGCCTTCGATTGAAAATTATTTGATGCAAGACAAAAAATTCCTCTAGACATGGTATTTTACAACTTGGAGAGCATCCTTGAAATGTGTATTATAAGGAGCTTGTATGAACTAACTAAGTTGTTGGACAGCAAAACAAATATCAGGTCTGGTATCAATGGATGAATGTAGAGGAAAAGATGTATATCTGGTATTAAGCTTGTAAAACAATATCTGTACAATGCTCTATATTGACTATTTATATTAATAAGGCTAGCAGAGTCAATAAAACAAAAATAATTAACATGTTGTATGTGTGCAGCGTGTGTGGGTTTATCAATAGGAGTTTATTAGTAGGAGTCTTTTAGTAGGGCTTCCTCTCATACTCTTTCAAAACTCAACAGATTGAAATACTTTTTCATTGACCAAATCAGAATTGACTCCTAAAATGTATAATTGCTCAATTCAAGTAGCGGTGGCTAGTGAAGCGTCAGCAGAGAGTTACATAAGGAGAGCTTATTGTAGTAGCCAAAAGTAGATTAATCTAAAAACACAACATGATCACTATAAAGATGTGTTCCAATGTTAGAGATGATAACTGTTAAAAGAAAATGTTTAAGAGATGATGTAGAGAAAAGGGTTTGGATTTTTTTGAAGATTCTAAGTAATGGATCGGGCCTTGTTAATTTTCACAGCTTGCATAGGATGTCAGCATGTAGCCCAATTTGTGTCGACTCCAATGTCCACATACTACAAAGCAGCTCTATTTTTACCCCTTAATTAATCTCCCTTTATTTTTATTTTTTTCATTTTTTTTCAAATTTTGAGTTGTAAAATTCAAACTACTAGATTATGCCTTTCAAATTACTAGTGTCCCCTTTCAAATATGGCCTTAGAAATATCATTAAAAAAGTGTATAGCAAAAATAGATTAAAAAAAAAAAAAAACTGTTTCCCAAAAATTCCACCAAATCTATCGTCTAATACAATCGATTCACTTTTATAATTTTTCGATAAATCGGTGGTAATATACAAAAATTTGTTTAAGCCAATTTGCGAAGGCCGTCCATAGTACTGTGTATTGTTAGAAGGGAATTGAAGCTCATTGAATATAACACGTAATTATTAACTACCATGTACACATGAAGTCGCTGTAGCAGATCTCAAAAGTCTTAGCTCAAATCTTTTAATAATATTTTTCTCATGCTACATCAAACCAATATCATGTAATTATATCCCCTCATTTATTGTTTCCATGTAAAGTGACTCCAAAACAGGTACGTATCATGGGAGTTTTGGATGCTTTCTGGTATTCCCTTTTTTTTTTCCCCTTTTCATTTATGTGTTATAATTATCGAATTGATAGTATCATCCAAATGCTTCGAAATCAATATGTTTTATTGAAATTGGAATAACTTTATGAATGTGCTTTCATGGAACTCAAACATGAAACAAAATAAAATAAGAAATCTACTCCTATTACTAATTTTTTCTTGCTTGGGATTAGAAAACATAACATTAGTTTCTTTGTTAAATTAAATTTACTCTCTCTCTCTCTCTCTCTATATATATATATAAGAGATTTCAAGCAACTAAAAATATTTACCTTCATAAAAAAAAATTGTTTTTATTGGTACATCAATACTAATAAATATGTTGATATATTTGCTTTAAATTTATCTATAGTATATATAAACGTGGGAATTGGATCATTTTGTTTTACTCAAAACACTCCTATAAAATCTATATTATCGAAAGTAAAGTTGTTACTTTAAATTTATTTATGAAAAAATTATAATTATCTCCTTATAGTTTGAAAAAATTAACTATTTTCTTCCTATATTTTTTGAAATTAATTTATTTATTTATGTATTTTACTTCCGTCCAACTATTATACCTTATGTTAAAATTTATCAATTTTCCATTTAAAATTGGGTAATTTCACTATTTTAACCCTGAAACTATTGTTTTATTATTTTTATAAATTTTAAAAAATAAAAAGAGAAAGAGAAAGAGAAAGACGCAGTATCAAAGAAGCAATAAAGTGATTCTTGAAGAGAAGTACTCTTCTGAATTGAAATGACCATAAATGAAGCGGTCCGAAGCTCTACTCCAATAAACCCAAGAAAGTATCCAATCAAGTTTCATTTTTTATTGCAAAAATATCAAATGTATAATTTAAAATTATTTTATATCATTATTTTATTTTAATTATTTTAAAATAAAAATATCAAATGTATAATTTAATATAACTCAATTAGCGTTTTTATTTATACCATTTATTGAAATACAAATATTACTATAAAACAATAAAACTATAAATAAATTATAATCACTGTTATAGTTACTCTTAGAGATAGTAACCAACTATAATACTAGTAATAATTTTACTGAATACCAATATAGATTAGCTAGCAATTAACAACCAACAACTCCAAAGCTGATAGGAAAAATTAAATCAAACAAACTCTTAGTATTAGTAGTTTAGAGCCTATATCAACTACTACCTACTACCTCCATATTTTCTGATTCCTTATATTTTAAATAGCATGATTAGATTCAAGTTTAGTATTGATAGTTTGATGTGTTGGATTAGGTAGATTAAAGTATGTTTATGTTAGTTATAAAATATGATTACTGTAATTTAGTTATATATAAATAATATTTTAATCTACCTAACCCAACCCATCAAATTACCAACACCAAACTTAAATCTAATCATGATATTTAAAATATAAAGAATAAAAAAATACGGAAGTAGTATTAACAATCTCTATTAGTTTATAGGAATAATTAAATTGAACATGTTCTTAATAGCTAGTGCATATACAATTTAAGCAAAATTCGAGTTGAAATCTCCTTCTATATTTAAGGAATACATTTTGTTTTAATAATTGTAGTTATAATTAAGGATTAAAAAAAAAGCAGTTCATTTTTCATTTACTTTTTGTAGTGAAAAGCTTCACTATATAAATAACATTTTGCCCAACAATAATTTGATAAATGAAAAGGCATAACCAATACCATATTACTCACAAGCTCACATACCTCTACTCTACCGCATGTGGATAGCTTGCATTATTATCATCTTTTCTTAATAAGTAATATTTGGTCCAAAACAAAATTGCAAATTCATTTGAAACGACAAAGAGATGATAATAAACCGACATAGCAATCCATGGATGGAATGAATGTATCTCCACCAAAACGCTCAACAAGCCATCAAATTGTGGATTGGGCCCCATTCAAATATAAAAAACAAAGGGCCCATGCTTAGTTTCGGTATTTGTACCGGTCCCACATTTGATGACAAGGACAAAACATGTCTCGGTATTGGGTGGCCTCCTCTCTCTATTCTCCACCTCCAATTATATTTTTTACAGAATTAAATTTCAATGTAAATAAAATTGCACAGTCATGCATTGAATTTTATGGATGATATTTGGAAATTAAACTTAAAAGTTATAAACGTCAAGATCTAAATGACCACCAAATCTACGTTTAGGGTTAATATTAAAAAAGGAGTTAATGTTAATTAAATTAATATTAGGCTCTCAAATCAAGTAAAAAGAGCATGAAGGTTAAGTGTGTGTACAGATGCCTACCCCATGTGGGTACATTTTTGTCGTTTAGCAAAATGGGGATTTCACCATCCCGTGCCACGTGGAATTTTCCTTGGATACCTTTAATTATCAACTTAATAATAGTGCTTGTGTTGTGCAGAAGGAAAAGGAAGAAGAACAAACTAGATCTGCATGCAACTCTACAGCTAGCTTTGCATCTGCAGTTAAACTTAAAACCAAATCCATAAACATCTGAGTTGGTTGCATGAAGTTTTAAATTTTAATACACCACACGTATGGGTCTCCAAATTCAATGAGTGCCTTTATAAAAATATGAAAAAGTCCCTACCTAAACAAAGTGGGGTTGCACTAATGACTTATTATCACTTGCTGCTAATCCAATTCCATCAAAATCATGAAATTTAAAAAGATTAAAACGACTGCGTCTCAACTTGCCGATTTGAATATCCATAATGTACAACGTCCCTCAGCGCCGGAGAGCACGTGCAAAGCGCGTTTGTCTACACTAAAACGACATCGTATATGCCACCGGCAATACAAAATCCACAGTAAAACAAAAAAAATACGTTGACTACGTCTAAGATTCGTATGCGTATAGTAAATGTAATAAAGTAGCATACAATAGGTCGGGTCTGTTTGCGTCGTTTTCATGAGCGAAAATCCCTGAAGAGAAGACAACTCCTCTCCCTCGTTCTCCATTAGCTCTCACTCTCTACTTTTTTCACACTTCACACTTCACACTTCACACTTCACACACACACATCGCTGTAACCGAAACAAAACTCACCATTTCTTTCTCTAAAAAGCTCACTTTTCTTTTTTTTTTTTCCCTCTCTTTTTTTTTTTGTGCTAGCTTATTAATGGCTGATTTTTGCAAGCTGCAACTATGAAGATTACCGGAAAACCGCATTCCGCGCCGACATTTCCGGGGAACTCTATTACTTACAAAGCTCAAAATCCGCTGCCTCATCCAGATCTCAAGCCCCGACGGCGCCCGACTCGGAATCCTACTCTAATAAAATCGAAGAGAGCTAGAACTCCAGTCGGGAAGCGTAGCCGGAGTCGACCGGAAACTCCTTTGTTGAAGTGGAAGATCGAAGATAGAGAGAGAAACGTTAGAGTTCAAGAGGATGAAGATGAGCATCAGCAAGAGGAGAAGATGGATAATGGTGCTCGTAAAGGTCGCCGGAGAATCTATCGGGCAGTATCTGCAAGGAAATTGGCTGCAGGTTTGTGGCGGTTGCAGCTACCAGAGCTTGCGGTAGCCGGCGCTGGTGAGAGGAGGAAGAAGGGTGGATTAGGGTTTCAGGTGATTTGATTTTTTCAATAGTTATTTTCTTTTATGGAAAGATCTATTATTTTCGGAGTTCTAAACATGAACTTGAGTAAATGCGTGTGATTATGTAACTTTGTGGATATTTGATTTAATTGTGTATTGAATGTGAGTTGCATGATTTAAAGATTGATTTCTTGTTGCTTTGCTTTCAAGTCTTAAATTTGATTGGCGATGATAATGCAGGTATATGTAAGTGCTCTAGTAGTAATTGCCGCTATTAATAATTTTGGTGCGAAAATTAAAAGGGAAATATAAATAGAAACATTGTAACTTCCAGTTTATATTAATTTTATAAGCTTGGTGGGTGGCACACTGCTCTTTAGAATGTTACTGACTATTCTGGAATCAATTTGTTCATTTAAATGTAGTTGATGTTGATCCGTATTGGGGATCGTTGTCTTTCTGTTTAGGGGAGAATTTGGTTGTTAAGTCAATTTGAAGTTTTCAGTTTTGTTGTATACTTTGTGATGTATTCATTTGATTGCTGCTGTTTTATCAACTCCTGTTCTGATGGCTTCCGGAAATATTGGCTTCTTGTTACCAGCAGTTGGGCTTATTCTGTGTTAATATATTCCTTTTGTCTTTAAGGCTACGCCCTTTTGATTTCAATATATTGGGGATTCTGAGCTCATCATGTTATTTGCTGCAGCCTGCTGCTGGTCATGCAGACATCCCGTTTATGCCTCATCATAGTGGCAAAGCTAGCGGTTTTGAAGTACAAGATCTATTACAGAGTCCAAGTTCTGCCTCTTGCATGAAGAATAAATTCTTCAGTGAGGTATATGCATTTCAAAACTTTCTTAACTAAGTTAGTTGTTAATGGTTTGTTCAATACGGACAATGTTTAGTGATGCTAATAGTAAAATTGAAGCATTTTTTTAGTTATTATATATCTTGTGGGATATGCATAAGTAAAAGACAAATGCACTATATCCTGTTTCAGTTTATTCCTTTGTAGCATTCCATAGTAAATGTATACATATTTCAATGCACATATATATAATGTTATTTACATTTATATGTACAAGCATTCATATTGACTGAGAAGCTTATTAATGAAATATATGCAATTAAGTTTTAAATGAATTTTACCATTGTTTGTAATCAAACATGGACAACTATTTGAGTTCAACCAATTTGTTATATTACAGCACTTCCTAAATTGAGCTGCCTTGTGCTTGGCATTTTTTCTTTTGCAAATCTTACTAGATTCTAGTTGTTGATGGACAAAATAAATAGAGGCTAAGATGGGTTGGCTGAGAAACTTATACCTTTTTGCTATGGAAAAGTATATCAGTTCAGTTGCCATTGGAATAAGCAATGAGGTTCTGTTTTTATGGATTATTAGGAAGGCCCAAAGGGCTGAATAATTACTATAGACTACACAATAGGGGGTAGCCCTTCTTTTAGAATCATACGCAAAATGATCTCCTGCTTCTCACAAAGGTGAGACTGGCTAAATCATACTCGGTGAAATAAGGTTCTTTGATGACTCTTTATCAGTTATGTAGTTTTGTTAAGACATAGCACTGCATTTTTATGGCTAGTAAAACTTCATAATATTATTGGTAACCGTTAGATGAGGCATCTCAGTTATTTGTTCCTCATAAAAATTTGGAAGCACAGATTTTAATGCTTTTCTTTTTGTTTATGCTATTTAGTTCAATTACATTTTTATCTCTGCCTAAACTTTTATGTTTTCTTGTCTAATACTGGGCCTACTTCCCTCTGTTTCAGCTCGAACCTTCATTTAAGTTCTCCAGCTCAGCAATGGAGGGTGCAACTAAATGGGACCCTGTATGCTTGGAAACATTAGATGAGGTGCGCCAGATCTACAGCCACATGAAGCGTCTTGATCAACAAGTTAGTGCTGTGTCAGTCGTTTCAGCACTTGAGGCTGAACTAGAGCGAGCGCGAGCACGTATTCATGAGCTTGAAGATGAGCGCCGGTCCTCAAAAAAGAAACTGGAGCACTTTTTGAAGAAAGTAAGTGAAGAAAGGGTTGCATGGAGGAGCAGGGAGCATGAGAAAATTCGTGCATTTATTGATGACATTAAGGCTGAATTAAACCGTGAAAGAAAAAATCGTCAAAGGCTTGAAATCGTAAATTCCAAATTGGTTAATGAGCTGGCAGATGCAAAGGTTTCAGCAAAGCGATTTATGCTGGACTATGAAAAAGAAAGAAGAGATAAAGAAATGGTTGAGGAGGTATTGGATGAGCTTGCTAAGGAAATTGGAGAGGATAAGGCTGAAGTTGAAGAGTTAAAGCGAGAATCAATGAAACTCCGTGAGGAAGTGGAGGAGGAAAAGAAGATGTTGCAAATGGCCGAGGTATGGCGTGAAGAGCGTGTTCAGATGAAGTTGGTGGATGCAAAAGTGGCACTTGAACAAAAATATTCGCAGATGAACAAGCTTGTGGCAGATTTAGAAACTTTTCTAAGGTCCAGAGGCACAATCCCAGATTTGAAGGAAATACAGGAAGCTGAATCACTTGTACGTGCTGCTGCCGCTGTGAATATTCAGGAGGTAAAGGACTTCACTTACGAGCCACCTAACCCAGATGACATTTTTTCTGTTTTTGAAGAAGTTAATTCTGGTGAACCCAATGAGAGGGAGATTGAGCCTTGTATTGCTTGCAGTCCTGCAAGCCATGCCTCAAAAATTCATACCGTGAGTCCCGAAGTAAATATGATAATCAAGGATAGCAATCACACAAATTCTGATGCATACCTTGACCATGATGATGATATTGAAGAAGATGAGAGTGGGTGGGAAACTGTAAGTCATCTTGAAGATCAAGGTTCAAGTTACTCAGCAGAAGGCAGCATCCCATCTGTCAACAAAAATCGCCGGGACAGTAACGTCTCGGGAAGTGGAACAGATTGGGAAGAAAATGCATGCAATGAAACCCCAATAACTGAGATAGCTGAACTTTGCTCTGCGCCAACAAGACAGTTGAAGAAGGTGTCGTCCATTGCGAAACTTTGGAAATCAGGCCTAAACAATGGGGATAGCTATAAAATAATATCTGTAGACGGAATCACTGGCAGACTTTCAAATGGAAGGAAATCTAATGGGGGCATTTTATCTCCGGATCGAGGGTCGGGTAAAGGGGGACACAGCCCGGATTTAGTGGGACAATGGAGTTCACCTGACTCAGGTTATCCTCACTTAACTAGAGGAATGAAGGGTTGCATTGAATGGCCGCGTGGGGCGCAGAAGAATAGCTTGAAGGCGAGGCTGATGGAGGCAAGGATGGAGAGCCAGAAAGTCCAATTACGCCATGTTCTTAAGCAGAAGATTTAGATAGCTAGAATTAATGATGCAAATGTTCCTTAAATATTGCAGAAATATCCAGATGGAAATAAGCAGTTTTCGGACCTTGCTGCTGATAGAGGGGTTGAGGCCTTTTCTCGTTGTATTGTAAATGGTCAATAGGGATAAAAAAATGTGGATCTTTAGGGTTGTCATTGGACTAAAAAGGCCCATCTGGTATACATGTAATGCTTTTTTCTATTTGGCCATTTTAGAGGAAATTGCATTATTATTATTATTTTTTTAAATTGCATTATTTCACATGTTTATATTTAGGGATAATTATTACTTAGTACCTGTATTTTTACGTATTATATAATGTAGTCCTTATATTTTTAATCAACATTTAATTATTTGGTCCATTACTGGGGAAAAAAAATTATTAAACAAAATTAACAAAATTAAAAACAAACATAATGTTAAATATAATATTAATAAATTGGAAGACAATAATATAATTATATCCGTAGAGTAGTAGTATAATATTCTAGACTTCATACAATAAACTTGGCCAAAACATCATTTACCCAAACTTTTGGTGTTTTACCGTTTTCACCCTTAATTGAACATTAAACCAATTTCACCATGAACTTCTCATCTTTTAACCAATTGCACCCTAATTGATAACTTTTGTGGCTTAATTGATATATTCTAAAAGTATAAACATATTATGAAACAAATTTAAATTTTATGACTATTATGGGACTATTTTATAATTAGTCCCTCCCCTCAATATTAATTTTGAACGAACAGAACAAAACAAAGAATAAATTGTTTTATATTTTAGAATTTCAAATCGTATCATGGTTTGAATAGTAGCATAGCAAAGAGTAAAAATGAATAAAATAAAGGGATAATATAAAAAAACTCCTTATGTTTTACACCTTTCAACATTTTTCTCTCTATCTTTATTTTTTCGGACTAAAAAACTTCATGCTTTATTTTTAGTTGATATTAACGCCCTTTTGTCTATTTTTTCTGTTAAAATAACGGTATAAGGACCAAAATATAATTTTACGAACTATTCTGAAAAAACTAAAGAAATGTGGGACCAAAATGTAATTTTAGTCTTCTTCAACATCAGAATTCCGATCACCGGCAAACTTACTATTCCGGTCACCACCGGTCGCCGGGATTCTTTAAACAATGCCAAAAATCAAAACAAAATACATTTTCAGAATCATCTCGATACAAGGGT
Organism: Croton laevigatus; assembly: GCA_949640765.1. NCBI lineage: Eukaryota > Viridiplantae > Streptophyta > Magnoliopsida > Malpighiales > Euphorbiaceae > Croton > Croton laevigatus. The sequence goes on along the minus strand of CATIWJ010358194.1, from coordinate 3,839 downwards.
TCTAAATATGCAATTATATCTAACTGAATCATAGTTGTTTGGCTGAAAAATCCGATCGGTCGGACGCCGGAAAACTGAACTTTGAAAACCGGTGACCAAATCATTCAAACTTTACGTCAAAACAAAGCTTACAATTAGAGGATTCAGAATATATCATTAAACTGGATGGAATATGGCCAGGAGCCATCAGAAATCTCATTGAAAAATTCTGACCGTTGAATATGTTTTTCGTTCCGGCCATAGATCGGTGGTAAGCTCTGCATCATCTGAAAGCTCTCGCCGTAAGGAGTCCGAATCTGCCCTTATTTTCGTCGTCGAACCACCGGAGGAACCGGAAAGCTCAAAAAACAGTCCTTCATTCTTTCTCTCTCTCTCTTTCTCCTTTTCGGTTTCTCTCTCCACTGATCTCTCTCAATCGGTTATCGGAGATGAAGAAGAAGGTGGTGGCGACAGTGGTGATGGGCTGGCGGAAGTTGGCAGTCGAAGATGGTGATGGGCTGGCGGAGGTTGGCAGTCAACGGTGGTGATGGGCTGGCGGAGGATCGGTTGAAGAAGAAGTAAAAATTCAAAAAAAGTCTTTCATTTCTTGTGTTCTTCAAAATGGCCCGTAAAATTACATTTTGATCTTTGAACTGTTATTTTAATAGAAAAAATAGACAGAAGGAGAAAAATGTCAACGGAAATATAAAATGAGAATTTTTTTGTTGGAAAAAAAAGATAGGGAGATTTTTGTCAATATGGTAAAAACATAGAGAGTTTTTTTATATCATCCCTAAAATAAAAAATGAAAAGGAAAGTGATGTTTTGAGGAATTTGTATTTGTGTTTTAGTGGAAGTGCACCGGCCGGGGGAAGGTGGTATGTATATCACTCATCTTCCTTTATAGAAATAAAAATAAAAGTAAAATTATATAATTGAACTAATAATTGGCTTGGTGATATTGGTGAGGTATGATGCAAGAGCAGATCCAGAACCTGTTAACCTGTTGAAAAAAAACCTGTTGTTTTTTCCACCGCCACTGTCGACGCCTGTTTCAGGCCCTTCCGGTGGTCGAATAATGGAAATGAAGGCACCATTGGCTTGCTCTCGTCGTGCCCGTTCTTCTAGTATAATCAATCACCATCAACCGCCGCCTTTTTTGGCAACCGAAACTTAAAAGGAGCCGAACAGTTTTTGGCCCATTCAGACCAAATGACGAAGAATCGAATAAAAGGTAACTATATATCTGGAACCCTTGTTGAAATTCGATCTGAATGGCGCAATTTTTGTTAATTTTGGATGAATTTTGATATTCTAGCAGCGGCGGAGGTGGTGGTTAGCGGCGTTGGTGCGAGTCTTGAGGTAGGTGATGAGTGATAAGACCAATTATAAAATGGTCCCTCAAATATATGTAGTTAATTTAATTAGCTATTAATTCTAAATAAACTTCAAAAGAGGTCTACATACTTTTAAAAAATATCAATTAAGCCAGAAAATTTTCAATTAGCTGAAATTGGTGCGGGTTAGCATTCGGCCAGGTAATTTTTTACTGATCATTGGTTGAATTAGTATATTACGGATTTTCTTTACTCGTTTTGGTCGAATTAAATTTCTAGACGAATTATCTCGTCTAACCGAATTAATCATTATTTTTGAATTACCCATTTTATATAACTTTTGGTCAAATTGACATATACTAAATATTAAATTTGATCGAATTAAAAATTAACCTTCTAGAAGTAATATTCAGTGCTTTTATTACAAAATGTAAACCGAAGCATCTAATAGAGATCAAATCCTAGAAGAGATAAAATGCATTAATTACAACCAATCAACATATAATAGGTACGAAAAATTGAAATGAATAAGTAGGACTCCATTGCTTACGCATCTGAATAATAGGGGACATATTAGCACAATTAGCATCAAGTGAGTATAACACATCTCTTCAATTTCCCGCTTCACAGAATTGTCTGTTATATTCCACAGCTTTATTCAATAAGCAATGTGGGGAAGTATTTTGACCATTGAAAATGCAATCACCACTCAAATACAGCTGATTTTTCCATCACTGGATTGGAGACAATAGCAATGAACTCCCTATTTACAATAAAACTAAACACAGTATATGAGAAAATTATTTATGTGCAATTATTTACGTTCATAAACTATGATGCAATTGAATGCAATTGATTTTTCTGATTTCTTTTTTTTTTTAAATGGCCAAAAATGCTTTTTAATTAAGATTATTCTTTTTTTTCTCTTTTACAATTTTTGCAGTGTCTTCATAAAAATTGATAAGAAAATGTGGACGTTCTCCTACCTACCCCAAAAAATATCCACAACCACAAGAACCCAAATAACAAAGCTGACTCAAATCCTATTTTTCTTAATAGCTTTTACTTTTCTTCTTTTTATTAATTTTTCCTTCATTAGAAGAAAAATATGTATTACTAAATTATAGATATTTGATTATGTTGTTATATTGATTATAAGAATTAGACACATTATAGGCTAAACTTGGACATGTCTAAGTCATATTCTTTTATACATTTATCGTATTTGTATTTATAGGTTCTTATATCATGTAATTATACATACTTGAAATATACGATTTTTTTTCTGTTAACATTCTCTTTATGGATTTTTTTTTTTTATTATAGACTTAGGGTTTAGGCACATTTGGCCTTGGGTTCAGGACATTTTACATAGTTTAATATTAAAATTTGGCAAATATTTTTTTTTTTTGCCAAAAAAAAATTGGCAAATATACACAATTATGCCCTTTTTTTTAATTTTTAAAACTATACAAAAGTTTTTTGTCTTTAATCAAATAGGCTATTGGACTTTTAAAGGAATCTCCGTTAGAATAATGATCCTTTGGTCGTTGAAAAGTGCGTAAAGCCAATTCATGTTCAATCTCCTTTGCTACCTTCATCGCTCGATAGAGATCACCGAAATTAAAAGATCGAAGTTGTATTTTAATCTCTTCCTTTAACTCATTTAGAAAATACATTAAAAGCTGAAAATTAAGGAAATCTAATACCTAGGCAGCATGTGTAATGAAATCATTAATGAAGATTGAGACTGTTGTGAGCTGTTTGGTTGTGGTAAGGAGTTCATAGGGATTATCCGAATCAGTTCCACTGTAATTTGATAAGAAGTTCGGTTTTGAGTTGAGTCCAAGTGAGGTTGGGAGTATGGGCATGAAGCCAACGCAACTGATGGAGAGGGTGTTCCTTTATTCCTACAAGAGCCATGGATATGTAGCGATGGGAAGGTGTATTTTATAGAACAAAGTATTGTTTAGATCTAGCAATCCACCCAAGGGGGTTTGTGCTAGTAAAAATGGGCATTTGACCTAATTTATTATTGAATTTCGGTTCCCGAAAAATATAGAATCAGAATGAGTTTTTGCTTCTCTTCAATTCCACTTTAAGATATAAGGTGAGGATTGATAGTTCTGCTTGGGGAATCGGCATCCTTTGTGGATTGAGAGCCCACTGCCCCTTACCAGTGAGTAAGACATTTCTAGTCTCAATCATAGTGTAACTGTTTCTTGTGAATTCTTCTTAAGTGAAATATTAATCATATATCTAGGATGTGCACTAAATTTTTTCTAGATTTTTGTTTTAATGGATAAGTTTTGATTTTTCCGGCAACCAAAAATAGTAAAAAAATACAAATTAAAACCAAGAAATTAACAAATACTACTTCCGTATTTTATGATTCTTTACATTTCATTTTTCATCAATACCAACACAAATCAGCTTTTCACCAATACCAATACAGAAATAATACTAAACAATTACTAATCCTCTAAACACTTACTTTTTCACCAATACCAATAAAAAAATAAT
>CATIWJ010358058.1:0-21450 GCA_949640765.1 Croton laevigatus | reverse complement strand
ATCACCACACGCAATAGAGAAGTTGCTTTGCATGCTGATCCTCGAAGTCCTCTGATGGAGCCTCCATTTCTTGAGATTGATGATGGATGGACACTTCTGAGTAGAAAAGCATTGATTGAAGATTGTTGTGCCCCGGAAATCAAGAAGTTAGGAAAGGAGATGGTGAAAAAATGCGGTGGGTTGCCGTTAGCAATTGTTGTACTTGGAGGCTTGTTAGCAACAAAGAAGTCAGTGAAGGAGTGGGAGGCGGTTCAACGAAGTGTTATCGCACAATTCACTAAGTTGGATCATGATCAACCATATGGAGGAGTGTATGGGATATTAAGCTTGAGCTATGATGACTTGCTTTTCTATTTAAAACCTTGTTTTCTTTATCTCACAATTTCCAGAAGATTCAGATTTTCGTAAAAGAAGATTAATCCGACTGTGGATTGCAGAAGGACTCGTATCAGAACCCCATGGTGAAAATGATCGCACAATGGAAGATGTGGGTGAAGAATATTTGGAAGAACTTGTCAGTAGATGCATGGTTCAAGTCAGCCAAAGGGATCATACCGGAGTAGGCTTAAAAACTTGTCGCATGCATGATCTAGTCAGAGATGTATGCCTATCAAAGGCAAGGGATGAGAATTTCCTCCAAGTTGTTGAGCACGTGGAGAAAGCTGAAGCAAATAGCAGGTCTTCAGATGTTTACTTGACAGCTAGTAAGTTTCGCAGAATTGCTATCCATTCTCACCGTATTGGAGATTCAGAGCATAAAGCCCCGGTTTTAAAGAATGCTGATACTCATCTTCGTTCTCTTCTCTATTTCGTTGATAGGAATGGTTACTATTTATCAAGGAAACAAGTAAAATTTATTCTCAAAAATTATAAACTGATGAGAGTTTTAAATTTAGAGAACATTTTACCAAGAAAAATTAGGAATTTGATTCACTTGAGATATCTTGGACTGAGAAATTGTGGATTGCGTAATGGTGATTTAATAGGTAACTTGAGGGGTTTGTATACCCTTGATCTACGAGGGAATGGATTTCTGAGATTATCAAATGTACTTAGCGAATTAGTGTGTTTAAGGCATTTATTAGTAGATTGTGAAGATGGAAAATCACTTCATAATTTGAGACACTTGGAGACACTGAAGTTGGTAAGTGCTAAGTCTCTCATCAGGAAAAATGCATTTCTACAGTTGATGAATCTTCGAAACTTAGGACTAATATTCTTTGAAGAAGCAGAAATAGAGGTTGTTCTGGAATCTCCCTTTTTTCGATTAGGTCGTCTTAATTCTTTGCATATGACCAATCATACAACAAGTTCTATTGCAATGGAATCACTTTCGGGATGCCAGCGTTTAACTAAACTGAAGCTATATGGATGCATCCATGGCAACATGGAATGCCTGTCAACAAGTCTTGCCAAGTTGATTTTAAGTTCTTCCAATTTAGAGCAAGATCCAATGGAGAAGTTAGCCAAGTTGCCAAATTTGAGGACTCTGTCCTTGCTGGGTGAAACATACAAAGGATCTAAAATGGTGTGCCCTGCCAGTGGATTTCCCCTCCTCGAAACTCTTGAGCTTGAAGGATTATACGAATTGGAACAATGGGAAATAGAAGAAGACGCAATGTCATGTCTCAAGACTTTACGTTTAGGAAATCTAAAGAAATTAACGATGATTCCTGATGGATTAATATTTGTCACTACTCTGCAAGATTTGAAAATCTGTAACATGGAGTCTATTAAAAGAAGGGTTGAAGTTAGAGATGGAATTGAAGGTAAAGATTTTCACAAGGTGCAGCACATACCATCCGTCTCCTCCTTCAAATAAAAATAGCTCTAGCTGGATTTCATTTTCATCTTATTTTTTGTTGCTTCTTAATAGCTTGCCAATTGAACTAGGGATTTATACAAAAAAAAAAATCACTCTTTTTTATGTAATTTGTTAGCAAATTAATTATTAGTACAAAAATAATGTGGGATGAGGTCATTTTTCTTGGCGCATTGCTACTACTCGCACCCTTTATCATTACCCAGAAAGAACATCAAAAGAGTCTCACACACAAAAAATAGAATATTTCAGTGATATTGAAAGGTAGCAAATCTAAGAGAAAGTGCAAAAGGATAAGAACAATGATGAGACAATTTATAGGTTGGTAGATTTTTGTTGTTTGCAGAGATTTAGTGAAGGACTGGCGGTAATTTTTTTTTTTTACTTTTTTACCAAAGGACTGGCGATAATTTTAAGTTTGTTCACAATTCAGTTTCGATGGTTGAAGAATTTAAAGTTTTTATTACTTTAGTATTTACAATAAATTATTCAAATGGTTAACTTGAATTTTTTTCATTTTAATTTAAACAGGTTTGAGTTTGAGGCACCTCCCATGATTGTAGTAGGCATATACCAACTCAATCAAATTGCAATAATTTTATAATTTCAGAGTATTTAACCATTTCTCTTTTCAGTGTATTGACATAAATACCATTATTAATTTATTTTCTTTATTTTTTATTAGATTGGTGCAAAGCACTCGGCGTAACTAAGTCATCCCCGTTAATTAATAAGGGAGCAAGCAAATTGAGTGGGTCATGCTTTAGCTAGAAGTGATTGTAATTAATTCCTTGTTGCATATGTTTTCATGATAGTGCTGATGAATGGAATTTATTTTCTCTGCGAAAAAAAGTTTACTTGGCAAGAGTGCTAGGCACCAACTGTCTATGTACTGGGAGTGAGCATTCAGTTCTGTCAAAACAGCCAATTCGAGTCAGCTAGAAAATTTTGAAAAATATTTCAGGCAAAGAAATTTGATAAATTTGGCCAATTCGAAATTATTCAGCTAAAAAATATTTCATCAGAATTGATCAAGTTACACTTACAATACATTGTAGTCTCCATTTTGATAAGTCTATATAAACCCTTTTTTTTTTGTTATTAACTAATTTTTTTCCACTACTGATTTCGGCCAATTCGACAAAAATTGTCAAATTTCAGCCAATTCGGTTGATTCGAAATAACACTAACTAATAATTTGGTTAATCGGCCAATTCGGAGATACAATTCGTCCAAACGAAAAATATTGAAAATGTAATTCGGCCAAGAATTTTCCTGAAATTCTTCGAATTGGTCAAATGCTCACCCTAGCATGTATTGTGATGATTAGAAAAAAAATGTCTAATCATTAGAACTATCATAAGTTACTAAAAAAACAATTCTCACTTTTAAAAAGATAAAAAGTACAATTTATTGATAAAAATGGCATTTCACAAATAATAAAACCAAAATATAAAAAATAAATGTAAAAATGGCCTTTATGAAAGAAAATAATTCTACAATGAACAGCGGACGGATCCCGACCGGAATCTGGTCGGAATCACGTCAGTAACCTAAAAATAAATACGCAAAAATAACGAGGATAGCTGGAGCTCCATTTTCCCCGACGAAGGATCTCGGGATACCAACGGTTATATGCACGAAACTCAACGGAAACTCTTGGGAATCACGTCGGAAGCAAGATTCTTGAAGGAAAACGAACAGAAAGCTTCTGGTTTTCGTTTTTCCAAGCGGCGGTGATTCAAATTTCAAATGCTTTTTTACCGTGTTCCAGTGCTCCAACTGCGATTTTAAGGGTACCAAACGAATCACTGTGCGAGAGTTTTTGACGTTATCCTCCGATCACCAATCTGTTGCATCTAGCAGAGAGGGAGGCGGCGACATCGACGGAGCTCTAGCTCCAGTCATTTTCTCCCGTGAAACATCAAAATAACTATAGTACAAGGACAAAAAATATTATTGGCCCACCCTATAATGTTCACTTATACACTGTTGATAATTGTGACCCAAACATAATTTGTTATTACTAAACTAATATGCCTTGGGCTTCTATCACAGACGTGTTATATGTGGCCTAGCTAGCGTAACCCATTTTGTAAAGGGTTAATAGTTTTAGTTAGGGTTTCTCTTTTTTTGACAATTAGTAGAATAGAACCTATTCTGATTTTCATATGAAAAAATAGCACATATCTCTCGTAATTAGGCCTAATAAGATCTATATATTTTTAAAAATTTCAAGATTATCTTTTGTTAAAAAATATTAATTTATTTTAATTAATTAATCAAAAACTAAAAAGCCAGTATAAATCAATATATGTCAATATCTGTCAATATAATTTAGAATTCTTCCGAACTTCACCAGGTGATTGGGAAAATGGTCACCACAACAACTGGGTGGTTTCCAGCAACTTTTATCGGAAAATTAAAATTTAGAATTTGTCAATATAGCTCAGTACCAATCAATATAAAATTAATATACGTCAATATCTGTCAATATAATTTTTAATTCTTTCAAACTTCAGCAGTTGGTAGGGAAAAAAAAGACGAGCTAGTAGGTTTTCGACGACCTTTACTAGAATATTAAATCAATATTTGTGAATATAATTCAATACCAGTCAATACCAATCAATATAACTCAATATAAGTAAATATTCTAATTAATATCAGTCAATAAAATATCAATACAACTTAATATAAATCAATTTAAAAATTAATATAACTCAATATAAGTTATAGTAACTCAATATAAGTCAATATATACATCAAAAATACTAATCAATATCAGTCAATATAAATCAATATTTACGGAAAACAACATCACCGACAGAATCATATCAGATCAGAAAGAGCTCCAGAAGGCGAGTCGTTTGATACCAAAATCGTTGCCATAGGGTCACCGGAGACCAGCGAAAAGGCGGCGGAAAATTACACAGATTTTACAATTTTTGTCAATAGAACTTTGACCAGCACGTGCAGTAGCTACCGGCAATAGATGGGACACTGGACTCACTAAGACGCCAGCTTTCCGCTAGTGGGATGCCAATGGTGATGGCAAGAGGCGGCGGCAATAATGGCTGCCGGAGGTGGGGCTACTACTCTACATATTCCAATTTTTGAATTTTTTATTTTTTTAAAATTTTATTTTTAAAAATAATAGTACTAAAAATAAAAACAAATAGAGTATATATGTAAAAGCACTTGAAATATGCTATATTTTCAAATATCAAACACTTTAAAAGAAAATTTAAAATGTGCTAAACCACATAAATACGCTCTCTTTTGTGATGCGGGGATCTATGATCAACGATGATAGTCCTTTCATATTCTAATCAAATTGAAGTTAATGTATGACTTATTTAATTAAAACGATCATATATTGCCTAATAATCACCTTATAAATTTTAAAAATAATCTAATTGTATCTATAGTAGGATGATAATGTTTAAAAAAAAAAACTCGTACCATGGTGAGAATACTAATTATTTTTCTTTTTCAATATTAAAAAGGTGTGGGACGAGACTGTTACAATTTTTTTTTATGTTAACAAGCTTTTTTTCCATGTTAACAAGCTTGGGTTGTTATTGTAAGAAGAAAATCATTTTTAGAATAAAAATGGTTAAAATGTTGAAAATAAAATGAAAATATTACATTTTTTGAAATTCAAAATAAAAAATATAACTGAGGCTTGTTTTAAATATGATAAGATATTAAATGGGATTTTAACTTAGCCAAAAATGAAACTGAAACCTACAAAATCTAAACCTTGATATTTTTTTTAACAAATCTAAACCTTGATATTGGTTAGAATTAGAAATGTAGAATTCCAAGAGCCTACCAAAAAAAGAGGAATTGGGCCACAACCAGTGTGCTCCTTTTGAAATTGTAACCAATAATACATTTCTCATCCCTATCTCCTATGTGTTAAAAGATGTGAAAGGCCAACGAGACTTCATTATTTGGCACAACTCATTTTTTTCGTCTTCTAATTGGACAAAAACTTCCCCTAATTTAATGTAACCTCCATTATCACTACCAATTATCTCAAAATGGCTTCTAATTTTTTTTTTCTCCTCTTTTTATTTTTCAACGCTAGGGTCCTACCTGTTTTGGAATTTCGAAGTCGGGAAGAAGGTGGGTAATTCCTACTTAATTTAGTTTCAAATCCAAACCCAAAATGTAACCGGTTTGATTTGGACAGATTTTTTAAAAATTTGGACGAGGCTCCAATCCTCCATCGGACCATACATAATACATATGCACAAATCAATTAATAAACATAAAGAAATTCATTACTACAAAGGAAGTTTCTTTCTGGAGAGAATGAATTCACATCTACTCCGATCATATTTTCATTAAAAGAGAGCTAATGCAAGTACCCAAAATACTAAAAGTTTGAGCTAAACATCGAAACAAGTCCTCATATGATATATAAACCTCTCCGCAAGTCCTCATATGATATATAAACTCAAAGGGGTGAAATTATTATTATTTAGAAACTAGAGAATGATGCAATTACAAAGCCAATGACTACAGATCCAACAGACATTGATAGTCTATGAGAATCTGAACTCTCTTGAGTTGGTGACGGTGCTGGTGCTTGCATAGACGCTCCAGAAGCCACAGTAGGTGCAACCGCACCACCAGCTGATGGAGCAAGACCAATACCTAAGGCAACAAGTAATCAATTAGACATAAATTTGCAAACTTGGAGGGTTTTTGGAATTGTTTATGCTTTTCCACTTTCTGACTTTAAAAAAAAAAAGCACTATGCTAAATTTATAAAAATAGCTTCAAAGCCAAAGATTAACTTTTAAATTAAAAAGTGCTTAGAAGCTGCTTTAAAGAAATGTCAAACACCCACTTGGTAAAGTGCAAAAATGATAAAACTTTTAACCTCGAGTCCTAATGGACTGAGTTTGAATCTCCCTATCCACATGATAATAAAAAATATATATATATATAGTCAAAAAATATTTAGTAAAAGCTATTTTGTCCATATTAATAGAGCTCAGAAAAACAATTGCATAATTCATCTCACCAAAATGACAGTAAATCACCATTTTATTACCCCTCCATTAAAAGAAATATGTTAACATCCAAGAAAAATTAATACATATAAAAAGCTTTAGTTTTAAAAGCTTCACAAAGACACTCAGCATTAGTTTTCAAAACCGTTTTCAAACCAGAACAGCAAATTCCTTCCGGTTTCGTTGTCGTTACTGCCGTTTGTAATATAAAAAGAACTTTTATTAATACATATTAAAAATCATCAAAAATAATACATATATTACGCTGTTACAAATCCAGTTATTATGGTATAGTGTAAGAATTTCGGTGTTGTTTGGCTCTTCTGAATTATATTGTGAATGCTAAACTTTTTGATTGATTTTAAAAAATAACATTTTAATTTTAATATTTTATCTGATTGATTTATGTAGAGAAAATTTTCGTATTTGACGGTCGATTTATATAAAAAATTTCCTTTTTAGGAAAAAATATTTTTAATGATCGATGGTTTAATGATTAATGGGAATGCTTTCAACCTTTCATTTCAAGAGTAATTTTAATAGAAATGGTGCAAATTCAAATTTGTATTAATTCAAAAAAAAAATTCCACTTTCTATAAGCAAATCAAAACTTGTTAAATAGTATTTTTATCAACATTTATAATATGTAAAAACTTGTCTATTCCTAGTGAATTACACTAAAGAAATGACAAAGAGTTGGCGCAGTAGTTGACAGTGCAGCTACTTTATCAGAATAACCTGGTTCGATCTTTATCATCTCCCTCTCTTCCCCTTAGATTAGAATGCTTATATTTAAAAAAAAAAAGTGTATTACACCAAAGCAATAGAAAATCTAAAAATTATTTAAATGATGTTAATGATAATACATAGACAATACAATATTGATTGATTTACTGTACTAAAGCACTTATTACATTTAATGCTGACAAAAAATTTTCATATAATTCATACCAAGGCTACTTTTGAAATTCACCAACATAATCCTGCGCTGCTTGCTGTTTTACACTTAGCAATTTCATGCAAATTTGAATAAATACAAGTATATATGTATATTTATCAATATGTAAAATTCGTCAAATATTCATTAAGGAGGATCGAAAATCTCCACTAACAATGATTGTTGATTTCGGACGAAGTTAGTTGATAAATGTGAACAAATACATATTTCTATTTTCTACTCATATTTATCATTTCTAAAATTCACATCATAAGTATCAATACAATGAAAAATCAATATCCATGTTATACAACATTATTGTGGTGATAGTATCTGATAGTCCTTATAATATTAAAATATAAAGCTTAGTTAGTAAAAAGATTAATTTACTCTTCATTTAATTAAATGTTATAAATGTTTGTTATTTAGTTATGAAATGTTATTTACTAATATTTGAAGGATGAAAAAAATAATTATTATCTAATTTTATAACAAACCAAGAGTGAAATATTTATTTTGGAATAAAGATTTTCCTTGAAATGGATAAAGCCCTATTAGAATTTGGATCATTGGCAAAGTTATACAATGATCGAAAAAATGACTAACAAGATGAAACTAGCGTGGACCGTCCTCTCCTATATATATAACTAATTTTTGTGGTTTTCTTTTTTTTTTAGTGTAATTAAACTGCATTTCATAATTATGATGAACATGTCAAGAATTTTGATAAAATAAATTGTTGTCCCCAAAGAAATTTAAGATAAAATAAATGATGTAGTTTTTCTCTAGTGGAAATTCCATTGTCAGTCTGTCAAAAAAAAATTCCATGGTCAGTTTTAGGAGACATCCAACAACTTTGAAATTAAATTCTAGCCCAAAGAAATACATCGTTGATGTATGTGTTGTTAGAAATACGTTAGTTTCATATATAAATAAATAATAAACGGATCTATAAATATGATCCCACGCAACTCCATACGCGAGAGTATATAACTTAAATTTATAATATTACACCTTATAAAATGATTATTCATTATAAATCACACCAGCATCTCAATTCTTAAGTAATGTGGGATTTGGTTCTTCTAGCCTATTTAATCATTTGTCCCAAACTCACTTTGAGTTTCAATTTTTCATTCATTTTAAATCCGTTTTAAGCACATAATATACCGTTAGAACGTTCTCATTGCGTAGAATACATTGACACATTTCAAGTTATTCAAAACACAATTTTTCCCGTTTATGTTCAAAATTGACAATAATCACTTAAACACCCCAAAATTTCCAATATATATATATATATACACACATGTCTATAGCTAAGGCTCAGAACATTCAAGAAGCACGTTCATAATTCAATGTCTCGTTAGAGCATTTCTAGTCCAATTGTGGATTCTAGATATTTGATTGAATTAAAAAACTCTCCAATGGCTGTTAATTTTAAACTAATTTCCAGCTGCTGTATATTATTTAATTTTTATTTATATTTTAATTAACAAAACATTTAGGGAATAATTTCTAATTTCTCCAATGTTCAGAAAAAAAGACCCTCAATATATTTTAAAAAAAGAATTACACCTTCCTAAAAGAGCAAAACTATTGACGGCAATGCCTCCAGAATCTAACCACCTCAGTATAATCAAATCAAAAACAGAATCCTACAATTTGAAGGAAAATCTATGGATCTTGGATTAACAACCCACAAAAAGCCACAAAATTTGCAGCAGATAAAGCACTGAACCCTTGAATCAGACTGGGAAAAAAAAAAGGTCTGAAAATGAAGAGCATCAAAAACCGAGATGAGAAGAAGAAATCTAAGAATCTAACAACCCAAATGAGTTCCAAGAAGCAAAATTAGGAATTAAACACCAATATCCAGAACTGAAGCAACACAATGCACAAAATCAGAAAACAAAAATCGAAGCTTTTGTTTCACATTTGATTGGATAGCTTTTCAAAATCACAAACGAATGCAAATGGGTGTTTGTATGTTTGTGCATACGACTTCTTGCCCACAACATTCGGACATTAAAAACCCAACAAACAACAATAACAACGTCATGTTACCTTGTTCTAAAAGTTTATAACATACTGCATAAACATATTTATTTTATGTTTATTTATAATTCTTTTTAAGTTCTTGGGGTTTCTGAGGAAAACCCAAAAGAATGAACTTTAGAAGATTCTTTTCATGCGTGCACCAGCGTCCACAATTTCTTTTCATTCCATCATCAGTAGCAGTAACTATTAAGTGGTAATTAAGTTAATTGATGGATATTAAGAAATATTAGGTGCTTAGGTTCTGCTGTTCTATTTAGAATTATTTCAATTTTTTTTTTAATTTAAAATATTTGAGTCAACATGTCTAACAAACACTCTTTTTTTTTTTTAACATGTCTAACAAACTCTCTAGAAATAGAGGGTGTGGTTGACATCATTTTTTTTTTCCTTCCACATCATATTAACCTCATAAATAGAAAGTAGGGTTGAAAATAATTTTTTATACTTATTTTCTATTTTTGTAATATAACACTTCTATTATAGCAATTTAAACTTGAATTGAAGATGCTCTTATAAGGTTTGTTTGAGATGATGTTTAGAATAAAATGAAAAGTCATAAATATTTATTTATAAATATTAACTCTTAAAAAATTTTCCAATGTATTATTTTATATATTTTTTTTTCGATGCACAATTTATTATAAAATGAATCACGGACTAATATTTAGTGTTGATGTTGACTAGCAGATTCTTGAAAATAGAATGTCTGTTAGTCGATAAATGTTAACATATCAGTTTCATAATCAAATATACATCAACGTTAGAGAAAAACTTTTTAAAATTTCTTTCCATGTTTTATGTCCTAATTAAATTAGAGCAATTCACGCACAAACCTACTAATTAACCATCCTTGTTTATATGGTTGTTTCAATTTTAATTTTTTTTTTTAAAGAAAACCTCTTTTATTGCATGCCTAATAATTTTATTTCAAAATATTTAAGGGTGCAACAGCGGAATTGGAACTACGTGCAGTTCCGCTTCTGAGCTGGACCTTGCTCCCACATGATTGAATATTTGTTTACGAATATTAACTTTTAAAAAATTTCCCGTAACTTGTGTATATATACATATTTCAATTTCACAATTTATTGCATAGTCATCACAACCAATATTTAATGTTTTTTATTTCAGTTGGGCAATTTATTAAGCACCAATATTTAATATTGATATTGGCTAGCATATTCTCCAAAAATAGAAAATTTGCTAATTGATAGAATATTCTTCAAAAATAGAAAATTTTCTAATTGATTTCACTAATTACTATTATTTCAGATACATCTTGGTACGGGATTATTTGGACTACAAGAACAAATCAGATTTTAGAACAAGATTTAATAAGTAATGGTCAATAAATTGGAATTCATTTATCAACAGATTTTTTTCTTCCATTTGACTTTATTTCAATAATTCTTTTAGTTGCTTTGATAGGTGTGATTGCTGTGGCTCGTCAGTAATAAATCTTTAGAATTACTAATCACAATCAAAATTAAATTTTATGTTATCATATTTACTATTAATATATCAGCTTAACAAATCAAATAAATATTAGTATCGGAGAAATTTTTTTTTACAAAATCATTTATTTTTTTCATGTGTTGATTAATTAATTTCAGATATCTACTTTATGATTATGTTTGACACTTCAATCATCACACTCTTAGTTTAATTAGTACTAGGTATTTGGCCCGCGGGTCACATTTTCTAGTTTCGTGGAAGATTGAACAATAATTTTCAAGTTAATGAAACTTAATAGAGATTCATTTCTTTGCTTAGGGTGCCTCTTTAGAAAACTAAGTTCAATATACGTTGAGATAATTTATAAAACAGTATAACTATCTCGGGAACCATTTGCATAGCCTCCAGCATGCATTTTCTATGTGAGCTTGAGCAAATTCTAGTTTAATTTGCAAGTTTTTTTTTTTTTTTTAATGCTCAACTAAAATAGTAGCACCATTTGCTACAATGACGGCTTTGGCTACCTCATCCAATATTTTCTCTTGCGTAAAATTGGTAGCACGATTTGCAATATTGTTGATGAGATTACTCGCAGTTTTCTTATCTAGCACCTGCGAAGAAAATAATTTGACAGTTTCTCTTATCAAAGCTTTCTTCTACCTTTTCTTTAACCTTCCCAAGCTTGGGTTATTTAATAGTGACTCAACAATTTTAGGGTAAACTTATTATATAGCACATTTACTAGTTTGATATTGCAAAAATAGCACAAAAACAAAATCCTAATAAACATAATACAAAATAAATTAAAATACCAACAATAACCCTCCAGCAACATTCCTCCTAATGATTCTGCACAAGTTTTGCGAAAACTTACCGGTTGGCTCTTTGTCAATCATCAACTACCACCATGTTAGTACATATGATTTTGTCAACTTTCCATTCTCATACGAATCCTTATTATAGCTGTCCTCTAAGATCATAGCTCCTGTAATTACTCTTGTAATCCATATAATTTTTTTTTTTTGAGGAATTGTAATCCATATAATTACTCTAACAGTGTTTGTATATATATATTATGCTTGTTAATAAAAATAAGATAACAGAGTCATTATTCATAATCAATATAGTATCAGAGCTATTAGCATGAGCCATGACTCCTTCCTTTCTTCTTCTTCCACTGAATCTTCGTCTCCTTCTCTTCTCACATCCAATAACATGACAAGTGCTTCTCTTCCCACCTCTCATACTAACTATTCCTTTTCTATTAAACTCAATCCCAAAAATTATTTGGCATGGAAAACCTAATTTCTTCCTATTCTCAATTTTCAAGATCTCCTTGGTTTTGTCGATGGCACCATTCCTTCTCCTCCTCGAATAATTCCATCATCAACAGATCCCACCACACAGATTCCTAATCCAGATTTCCTTCCATGGTTCAAAAAGGACCAAATGTTGCTTTCTTGGCTTCTCTCTTCTCTTACAGAAGAAGTGTTCCCTCAAGTCGTGAATCTCACTTCTTCCTTTGATGTATGAACTGCACTTACACGTGCATATGGTGCTCCCTCACACAATCGCCACCTACAACTCTTTATTAATCTTAACAATTACAAATGCAATGACATGTCAATTGGCGAATTTCTCAATGGCATCAAAATTATGGTGGATGAACTTGCGGCTGCAGGTAGATCTTTAACACTTGCTGAACTTAATGCCATTATATTTCAAAATATTGGACAAGAGTATCAAGGTATTCTTACGGCTCTAAACCTGTGACCTGAACCTGTTGAGTTTCATGAATTAACTGGTCATCTTCTTGCTCATGAAATATTATTAACCAACTCTCAAACATTACCTACGGTGAATTTTACCTCTGCTACACATCCCAGTACTGCTCCTTCCCAAATACCCAAATACAAGCCTCTATTACACCACATTCTCAAGCTGGGTTACTTCCCACTCCACCTCAGCCCCAAAATAACCATATGCATGTCTCTCACCAGCAGCGTTCCTCGCGGCCACGAAAGCATTTCAAAGTTCCTTGCCAAATCTGTGGCTTACATAATCACCAGGAAGCCACTTGTCGTCGTCGATATCAACCATCTCGTGCTACTCATCCTCAAGCTCATTATACTTACTATAGCTCGCCACCTCCTGCTCCCTCTCACAGCTATCGTCCAGGTCAATACACTACTCCCATGATGCCTCAACATCGCAGTTCCTTTCAGCCTGGTGCTCAATTTTTACCCTAGATTCCTGATAATGGTGCTACACACCATGTTGCGCCAAACGTTGCCAACCTTAGTTCTACTCAAGATTATTCAGGTGGGACCATCTCTATGTAGGTAATGGTCAAGCGCTTGCTATTTCACACACAGGTTCTGCATCAATCTTTACTCCTTCTAAACCTCTATATTTAAACAACGTTCTTTGTGTACCTCAGATTACCAAGAAACTTGTCTCTGTTCAACAATTTTGTCATGATAATTCCTGCTTCTTTGAATTTCACACTTCTTTTTTTGTTGTGAAGGATCGAGTTACCAAGGAAATCCTACTCAAATGCCCGAGTGAAGGTGGACTCTACAAACTCCCTGCAAAGGATGCTCCTACGGTGTGTGTTAGTGAATGCTTATCTTTTGAAGACTAGCATGCTTGCTTAGGGCATCCTTCTTTTCACACAGTCAGCAAAATTTTGAAAGACTTTTATTTACTTTCCTATTCTAAAAGAAACATCTCTATTAATAAATGCCCTGCTTGTATGATGGGAAAACTTGCTAAATTACCATTAGCTATTGTTGAACACAAATCTACCTTACCATTGGAAATTATTTATTCTGATATTTACGGTCCTGCACCCATGTCTTCTAATGGTTTTAAATACTTTGTTATTTTTGTGGATGAATTTACTCGTTATTGTTGGATTTATTTTTTGAAAAATCGTAGTGATTTATCAGCTATCTTTCATAATTTTTGTTCCCTCGTAGAAAAGCAATTTCACACATCCATCAAGGCCCTTCATTTTGATTTTGGTGGTGAATACCAAAAACTTCATTCTTATCTTCTTTATCATGGTATTCTCCATCGGCTTGCTTGTCCGCATACCCACTAGCAAAATGGAATTTTCGAAAGGAAAATCTGTCACATTGTGGACACTGGCCTCACTCTCCTTGCTCATGGTCATGTCCCTCTTCAACATTGGCAATTTGCTTTTGATACAGCAGTCTCCATAATTAATCTTCTTCCATCTAAGGTACTTACTCAATGCTCTCCCTACTCTCTCTTATTTAATTGTAATCCTGATTATTCATTGCTCCGCATATTTGGTTGTGCCATTTATCCTTTACTTCATCCTTACAATTCTCATAAATTTGAATTTCGTTCCAAAATGTGTGTTTACTTAGGTAATTCTCCTAGTCATCATGGTCATCGTTGTTTAGATTTAGACACTGGTCGCATTTATATTGCTCTTCATGTTCAATTTGATGAAAAGTGTTTCAATTCCTACATAAGTTGACTACAAAAGAAAGCATTTCTTCACCATCACATGCCTCGGCTCCTTGGCTAACTATTACTCAGATTCCTCCTTCATTCTCGCCTGCTGTAAGTTCTTCTCCACTTGATTCTTTGCATCATTCCATTCCATTATGAACTCATCATACACATACCCCTGGTCAACCTTCCATACCCGATCCACCACAAAACTCACCTTCATTATCATTACCACATTCCTTACCTCCTAATCATAATCCTAATCCTGCACTTGCACCACCCACCCGCACCATGACTACTCGAGCGCACCTTGGTAAAACTTTTCCAAATCCTAAATATGCCCATCTCCATGAATTACAGGTCCTACCTCGTACACCTAAATACAAACAAACTCATCCAACCACCAAACATCCCATCTCTACCATTTCTATCCCAGATAATGAAATTGAACCTGTTTCTTATTCTTAAGCTAATAAAGATGCCAATTGGTGCAAAGCCATGAGTGAGGAATATCATGCACTAATCCAAAATCATACATGGTCTTTGGTCCCCCCTCATTCTTCTGCTAGTATAGTTGGTTGTAAGTGGGTGTATCGCATTAAAAGAAATCATAATGGTCATATTGAGCGTTATAAAGCTCGCCTTGTGGCTAAAGGTTTCAATCAACGAGAGGGTATTGATTTCCAAGAAACCTTCAGTTCGGTTATTAAAGCCACCACCATTCGTACTATTCTTGCTTTAGCTGCATTTTATGGTTGGCCTTTGAGGCAACTTGATATTTCTAATGCCTTTCTTCATGGTGTTCTTGATGAGACAGTTTTCATGACACAACCTCCAGGTTTAATTGATTAGGATCATCCCCACTTTGTGTGCAAACTTAACAAAAGTATTTATAGGCTTCAGCAAGCACCGCGAGTTTGGTTCCACAGACTTAGTTCCTTTCTCCTCAATGTGGGCTTTGTCGCATCTAAGGCTGACTCCTCACTATTTATTTTTTGCAAAGACTCACATGTTCTTTATCTTTTGGTATACATTGATGATCTTGTTCTCACAGTTCTGCTTCTTCCTTAATTGATGGTTTTGTGAGTCAGCTTAAGCATGAATTTCCAGTCCATGATCTTGGTATGCTCCACTACTTGTTAGGTCTTGAAGTCCAATGCACTGGCTCCAAGATAACTCTATCCCAACAGAAATATATTCATGATCTTCTCCTTAAAACAAAAATGGATGGTGCTAAGCCTTGTTCAACTCCTATGTCTAGCACAACTATCCTTTCCAAAACTCAAGAAACTCTCCTCTCCGACCCTGAACTTTATCGATAAGTTGTTGGTGCTCTCCAATATGTCAATCTATCCCAACCTGACATTGCATTTGTGGTTAATCGCCTTTGCCAATTCATGCACAGCCTAACTGATGTTCACTGGAATGCTGTCAAGAGTCTTCTTCGTTATCTCAAACATACCATCACTTTTTCCCTTACATTTGATAAATGCAAAACCTTGCAACTTCATTGCTTCTCTGATAGTGATTGGGTAGGTTGTCAAGATGATCATCGTTCCACCTCTGGCTATGCTCTCTATCTCGGGACCAATCTCATCTCGTGGATGGCCAAGAAACAGTCCACTATATCTCGCTCCTCTATAGAAAACGAATACAAGGCCATTGTTAATAGCACGGCTGAACTTCTTTGGATACAATCACTCTTTCATGATCTCGGCATTCCACTCACTTCTCCAGCTGTTTTATGGTGTGATAATATTGGAGCTATTTATCTAACTTCTAATCCTGTGTTTCATGCTCGCACTAAGTACATTGAAATTGACTATCACTTTGTTCGTGAACAAGTCGCTACTGGCAACATCACCGTCCGCTTTGTCTCCTCCAAAGATCAACTCGCTGATATTTTTACAAAGCCACTAGCCACTACTTCATTTATCTATCTTCAAGACAAGCTTTGGTTATCCCCTCACCCTCAGCTTGAGGGGGGCTGTTAGTATATATGATTTTGTCAACTTTCCATTCTCATACGAATCCTTATTATAGATGTCCTTTAAGATTATAGGTCCTGTAATTACTCTTGTAATCCCTATAATTACTCCAACAGTGTTTGTATATATATATTATGCTTGTTAATAGAAATAAGATAACAGAGTCATTATTCATAATCAATACACATTGATGGAAGGATATGGCTAGCCGTGGACGACCTCCATATATCTGACGATCTACACCGGCATCAAAGTATCAGTCCCGCGCAGTGGATGATCTTCAACAACAGTGAACCAGATCGGTGAAGGAAATTATGAACTTCAATGGAAAATGGCTTGGACTGAAGAAGATAAACCAAATCGATGCCATACTTGGTTCTCAGATTTTATCTATTGGTTTTCTTTGGTATGATTTATTATATATATAAACAAATTGATGAGTAACAACTGATTCATTGGTTTTGAGGATTTAGTTGCTTCTTCTTTATTATCATTATTTTTAACCATGATTTTGTTTATTTTTTGGATGCTTGCCTTGTGTTAAAGTCTACAGTGAATTAATTTTGAATTAAATTACAGATATATTTTTGCTTTCCTCTCTACTTCAGTTTACAAATTAGTTTCATGTTTATTATTTTTCTGCATAATTTTGTATTTTCAGATTTTGAAACAGAGTATAATTTTTTTTTTTTTTTGGCAGAGTACTATAACAATCTATAACTCAAAATCCTACTAACAAGTATTGATTATATCTATTACTGTTATCCTCAATGAGTTCATCTAGTGGAAGCAATGGCGTCTATCTACAAATGCCAATCAAACATCTCCAAATGATCGCTGTGTTTTGCTAGTAAATAAGAGAATATAAAATTAATTTTTTGGTGAATGGAGGCTAGGGACTCATGTTTTGCTAGTAAATAAAAGAATATAAATTTAATTTTTTGGTGAATGGAGGCCAGGGACTCATGTTTTGCTAGTAAATAAGAGAATATAAATTTATATTATGGAGAATGATGGCTAGTAGAGGAAGGAAATAAAAGTAAACAAATTTATTTACAAGCAACCGGTGATCGGAAATAGTGGTGGTTGGAAAACCGACGACAAGCGGCAGCGGCCAGTAACTTGCGATGGCTATAGCAGTGGTTCTCAAGCAGGAGGCACTTGAGTAAATAAAAGTAAATAATTTTATATACCAACAACTAGTGTAATTAGACAATGAAAAAAAAAAGTGTTACTTATCTAATTAAATACTTAAGTTGCTAATTACTTAAACAATATTTAAAAAAGTGTCATCAACTATAATTTCCCACAATTTTATAAGCTTAAACTTAAAATCAAATTAGAGGCTTTGAATATATGAAGAACAAAATTTTAGAAGATTGGAAGAGAGCCACGTGGTATAGTGGTAAGGAGAAAAAGAGTGGAGGCCCAAGACGCGAGTTCGAAGCCCCGCCTGCACTAAAAATGCAAAATGGCTCCCTGGATGCGTGATTGAATAACTATGTAAAAATTAAGAAAAAAAAAATATTTAGAAGATTGAAAAAAAAAATCTCTAGAGATTGGAGCGTAAAATCACTTGTTTTGGTAGTTTTAGCCTTAGCCGCACTCGCATTTTTTAATATGTTTTCTTTCAGTAATACATATTTGTTTAACATTGGACTAGTCATGAATGTTTGATACAGTTTTATAGTTTAATGTTGGTATATATTTATCAACTGAATATATATGCGGATTCAAGTCTGCCTTCCTGAAAATTCATTTTTATTTCACACAACGGTTTTCAATACTAATTTATGCTAATAATACTTATTTTGAAAATTAGTAATTTTGTAATTCATATTTTGTAAACTGGTTATAAACTAAATGTAATGGCTTGGTCTATAATTAATTTCTTTTTTTTTATTATTTTATATAAAAATTAAAAAAAAAATCTCTAGAGATTGGAGCGTAAAATCACTTATTTTGGTAGCTTTAGCCTTAGCCGCACTTACATTTTTTAATATGTTTTCTTCAGTAATACATATTTGTTTAACTGGACTAGTCATGAATGTTTGATATAGTTTTATAGTTTAATGTTGGTATATATTTATCAACTGAATATATATGTGGATTCAAGTCTACCTTCCTGAAAATTCGTTTTTATTTCACACAATGGTATTCAATACTAATTTATGCTAATAATACTTATTTTGAAAATTAGTAATTTTGTAATTCATATTTTGTAAACTGGTTATAAACTGAATGTAATGGCTTTGTCTATAATTAATTTCTTTTATCAAGCCCAATAATATAGCCTAGTGGTAAGACACTTTTTTTCTAGGACTAAGGTCCCGGGTTCTAGACTTATTCCAATCTCTTTCTCCAACTTCCCCCCTAGTATAAGTTAGAGATAGGAACATCTATGTTTAAAAAAAAAATTAATTTCTTTTATCTATTGTTTATTTTCAATATAAATAAATTTTAGTCTTGAATTTGACATGTTTGCAAGGGTAGTTGGCCTATTTGTTGCACTATTAGTAAACCTGAGTTGCACTTTTTGTAAT
Source organism: Croton laevigatus (assembly GCA_949640765.1). Taxonomy (NCBI): domain Eukaryota; kingdom Viridiplantae; phylum Streptophyta; class Magnoliopsida; order Malpighiales; family Euphorbiaceae; genus Croton; species Croton laevigatus. The sequence goes on along the minus strand of CATIWJ010358058.1, from coordinate 2,131 downwards.
CAAGTTTAAAACTGGAATTTTGAATTATAAATTGATTATAAACTATTTATAAATTTTAATTCTACGTGGGCTAGTTTTTATGAAATGATATTTGTAATATGATGACTCCATATGTTGCTCGCATGGTATGTGTATACCATTTTATAAATTGATTACATTATAAATTATTTTGATCTTTCACTATTAATTTGTTCCATTTTCTTTTATTATTTTATAATTGATTTATTATTTTCTTACATGTTGAGATGTGGTAGAATTTAACAAAAAATTTAATTTATAATTAGTTTCATCACTCAATTTTTAAAAAATTACTCTAAGTTCATTACAGTTTGGCTCCATTAAATTATTAAGTCATTCTGTCAATTTTTGAGGTATATTCATAGAATATTTCATCAATTTTGTTCTTTTTTGGTATATTTATCAAATATTTCGTCAATTTTTTTTTATATTCGTAAGAAATAATTCAACTATTTAGAAATAATTAAAACAAAATAATAATTAAAAACTTGAGTTTAATTTGTTCATATTTACCTTATCCACTCAATCATAGATAAGGTCTTAATTTTTTTAAAAAGCCCTCCTTGTCTTTAGGTCTTTACCTTAATTAATCTAGTTTCAATTTGAATCGTGCATTTGACAATAGCGAATGAGTCTCCTGGCAGAAATAGCTGCATAAACTAGATCTTGAACCCAAACTTGCTAAGAGAAGCTCATTCCATTTTTTCCAAGTAATTATCAGTGTATAATATTTTCATTTCAAACCTTTTGGTCTTTTTTAAATTGATTCAATTGTAAAGTATCATAATGTGTATATCTAGGGAATAGTCGCTTCAAAGTGAATTATCCCTAGTTAACATCTATTCAATTAAAATTTTAATTTATTTATCTATTTCGCAAATATATAAATTGTTCTAAAGATTCAAAATGCACATTTTTCATTTTTTTTCTAAAGATGAAAACGAATATAAATTCGTTGGGTTTATATTTTTATTTTTGGTAAATCAATTGCGAAATGTTTTTCTATTTCTAGAATACTCAATATATGTTTTATATCGTCTATGCAAAAATTTTCAATTTTCATAAGATCTTTTTTACTCTTATTCAAGAGGTCCGATAATGTATGTATATTGGACTTTTTGAGGCAATTATAGATCTTAGGAGTTGATGCAGCGGAAATTATAATAAAAAAAGTCCGAACTCTAAGAAACAATCTAATCGAACAAGTAACCTATTGTAATCCATTGATTCACCCATGAATATCAGAAAACAACTCTCTTAAGATCTATTGATTCGACGCACGAATACCTGAAAATTAAAGCATCTAGAATCCATTGATTTAACCCATATGAATACCGGAAGATAGGCAAGAAGAGATAACACTCTCAAGTTTATAAAATATTCAGAACTTAACACTCCTTGTACATTAATATGCGTGGCTATTTATAATAACTATAAACCCTAGCACTAAGTCCTATTTAAGATACCACACTAAATAGGAATCATAAATAACTCCTAATTAGACAAGAAAATAGAAAATAATAATAATTAAAAAATTCCTAAACAATTAAGAGAATTCTAAAATAATAAGGAAATATAATTTAATTCCCAAATAGACAATATTCTCCCTTTATCATTCTCCCTATCTAAGAAAAACTCGTCCTCAAGTTTAGGTGTAGGTTTGCCACAATCAAAAGGAACATTGAGTAAACCCTTCTAACGCCTCTGGCTGCATGTTTTCCAAGCGAAGGTGCACAACACTGAAGCATGTACAGAAATCGTAAGTGGCTGAATGTCGAACATAGCCGAGCAACTAAAGCCCCGAAAATAAATGAAAGTCTCCATGCTTCCTTTTGCAACTGGCACAACACACCTAAACAAATGTACTAGTTGTGCTTCTTCATCAACATAAAAATTCTCACATGAGGAACTGAGAACAGCAACATGATAGAACACTTGATTATTATGCTTTTTAGTTCTAATTCCTTCCTTATTAAGTGTTAATTGAAGGGAAAATTCGTTAATTATTTATCTTTTGAGACAGGGATTTGTGGACAATTTAGAACTGATCTTGGAGCGAAAATAGGGATTGAAGTGGACGAATAAAGAAAGAGTCAAATTAAAAGCTGGCAGA
>CATIWJ010357911.1:0-10622 GCA_949640765.1 Croton laevigatus | reverse complement strand
TTAGCTTAATTTATCATTTACTACTAATTATTGAATACAAACATATACTATGTTTTTAAGTATGAGTACAAACATAAATTTAGTTACACAAACTGTATTTTATAACTAACCTAAATATACTTTAATCTACATAACCCAACCCATCAAACTATCAGCATAAAACTTGAATCTACTCATGCTGTTTAAAACGTTAAGAATCAAAAAATACAGATGTAGTATTATGTATAAACATAATAATTAATTTAATTAATCAACCAAAATAATTTATTAATATTTCATTATCTAAGTTTCCTGGTTATTTCTTCAAGACTTTGACATGTCAAATATAAAAATCTATGTTTATATGTTCAAATTATGAAATTGAATAATTTTAGTCTTTGACATGTGATATTTTTTTTTTCAAAAAAAAATTTTAATTTAGTATAAAATAAACCAATTACTATATTGTTTTTATTTAACACTTTCGGTTCTAAAGTCAAGAGTCTTTTCTTTTTCTTCCTTTTCTATAATGCACAATAAGCCAAATAGTAAAGAAAATTATGGCTTCCAATGGTTACACGTGTCAAGTGAAGAGGTGGCAAATTTTAGATCTTATTGTATGTGCTTCTCCTTTGTGTTGTTTGTATGATGTTTTAAGAACATCCCATGTGTTATGACCATGTTTGTTTCAAGTAACTCTCTTCTTTTACAAGTCATTCAAGTATCAGAATATCGTCAGTCAATTCATGTATGTTTTACGGTCCATAGATATAGCTTATCGAACACTTATTAGTATACGTGTTCAAGTTAAGTAATTTCTACTTGCATTCTATATATTTTGTGACCACTTTGATTAATAAGAATTCTAATAATAGATTGTACTGTAAATGAAGTATATTGATGTGCATGCACTAAGATTATACGACTTATAGACCAGCTATAAAAACTTAACGTATCATATTTGCTATGTATTTATTATCACTGCTCATATAAATGGGTTATATAAATTTTCTTAATTTAAAGATATTCGTTTAATTGCAAATTAAACCTCTAATACAAAAGGTTAATTGCTCTAGTTACAACGGGTAGGAGTTGTGGAGTATCAGGTCGGTCAAGCCGGTCGGGTGGAGGCCCAATTCACAAAATGGGTCCAACATAATTGGTTTTTAAAAACGAAAATTGTATAAAACGTGCAGCCCCATTATTGGTTATGGTTGTTTGTAATGTTTGGCAGTAGGGTTTATCATGTCAGTATCAGAGCTGAATCGGATGATAGGAAAAGTGGGAACCCTAACTTAACGAACTTTCAGTTGTCGAGTCAATGAATCTGATTTTTACTCCCTTGATTATGTTTTTTCTTTTGTTTTCTTCTTGTTTCTTTACCTTTTGTTGGATTCAAAAGAAAGCGACCTGTCGTTTGAATCATCTAATCTAGATTAGATGTCGACAAACACCCTTTAAATAATCCAATAAAATAATTTCATCTTTACAATTATTTTAGTTTGCTTATTGATGTGAACAGAGAATTATGGGAATTATTCAAAGATCATCTACCAATAAACAAAAATTGCTTCCAGTTTCTTATGATATGTCCATAAATGCAATAGTGCCAACCAGTTTAAGCATACCCGAAGACAAAAATTACAAGTCATGGCTGGTAAGTTTTCTTTAATTATTATTTTTTTTTAATTTTTATTTTTGCACCATTGTGATAATTTAATACATAATTTAAAAAAAAAAGGAAAATTTAATTAAAGCCTAGTAACTAATTATTGATTAATTAATTGTAATGTAATCAGGTGGAACACCCTTCTGCATTGGGTTCATTTGAACAAATGATGAAAGCTGCAAAAGGGAAGAAGATTGTTGTATTTTTAGACTACGATGGTACTCTTTCGCCTATTGTGAATAATCCTGATCTTGCAATCATGTCTGATGAGGTAAAAATATAATTAAACTTAAACAAAATTAATAATTTTTTATAGAAAAATTAATTATATTTTCTTCGTTGCAGATGCGAGCTGCAGTACGAGAAGTTGCGAAATATTTTCCAACAGCTATAATAAGTGGAAGAAGCAGAGACAAGGTTCAAGAATTTGTACAGTTGAATAATGTTTATTATGCTGGAAGCCATGGAATGGACATTTTGGCTCCACCGAGGCCTGTTATTAAATCCTCTAGTGCTGATTCCAAATTTAATACCATAACCCTTGAAAGAATGGTATATATTTATTTTCAATTATCAATTTTTCAATCCCAAATCTTTTTGTTCAAATTCCTTTCATTTAGTAGTAATTAATTTGTAATTCTTACATTGGTTTGTTGAATTACTTTATAGGGTGATGAGGCCCTTTTTCAACCTGCTAAGAAATTTTTGCCTGCAATTCAAAAGGTAAATTTTTTTTTTTTAACACCAATGTACATTTTTTAGAATATGTACTGAGCTACAATATCCAATTTTGACATTTATTTATGCTTAATTTAAGTTGGGTTTTCTACCATTGATGCGTGGCTAAAGCTTGTTATGCAAATAAAAAGTTGTAACCTTTATTTGTCTGCGACAGATACTCACAGCTTTGAACGAGAAAGTGACGAAAATACATGGTGCTAGGGTTGAAGACAACAAGTTTTGCATCTCTGTACATTTCAGACAAGTTAGAGAAGAGGTATATGATTTTTTTTTTTAATTAACTTATTTTTTATCTTCGTAACTTGTGTATATATATATATTTTTATTTTTTTTTCATTTAAAAACTTCAATATTTCATAAAAGAAAAAGAAATTGTAAATTAAAAATTTTCATTGGGTCTATTTGAATCAATTATGAAGTTTAGGGACTAATATGAAACTTATACCTTTTTCAGGATTATGGAATTTTAGAAGAGATTGTGAAATCTGTACTCGTGAATTACCCACAGTTTCACTTCACATGGGGTAAAAAGGTACATACAACTAAATAAATTTTTAGTTAAAAAATCTTATTTTTAACAAAAAAAAAAAAGAATATAGTTTATTATTATTGTTGTTGTTGTTATTCTAAAAAAAAAATTATTGTTGTTGTTAATCTAACGGATGTTGAAATTAATGTAAAGGTAATGGAAATCCGACCGTCCATAGAATGGAACAAAGGCCATGCTCTGGAATATTTACTAGATACTTTGGGCTTAAGCAATTCCAAAGATGTTGTTCCAGTTTACATAGGAGATGATCGAACGGATGAGGATGCTTTCAAGGTATAATAATAATTTTATATATGTCATTATTATATAATAATAGGTAAGCATCCATGGCTGAATGATTAAAGGCCCCAACTCATAATTGGCGAATTCCTAGGTTCAATTACTATTGGATGCACGCCAATGGGTTAGAATCTACTAATGTCTTATTTACCCTTTTTCAAATTTAAAATTTATTTAATAATTATTCTAGCATTAACGAATTCTTGTTTGAAAATAGTATGATGTATTGAAAATGGTTTTAATGATTTTTTCATTTTTTGCAGGTAATAAGAAAAAGAGGTGAAGGGTACCCTATAATTGTAAGTTCAAGCTCAAAGGACACTAAAGCTTCCTATTCTCTTTATGACCCATCCCAAGTTTTGGCTTTCCTGTTGCGTCTAGCAAGGTGGAGGAAATCTTCTAGTTCCAGTAGGTCTTTTACTCAAATTTGGGGATTAAATTCTTGAAATTTTAACCCCATTCTTGTTATATATAAATTAATTTTTATATATTATTCCTATTATTATTATATACAAATTGAGAAATGGGGCATTTATGTTTTAGTTTCAATCATGCCCTTTCTTTTCTCCTTAATTAGTCAACCTATAGAGAGCATGTAATTAGGAAATTTTAGAATTTTCTAATTTTGATTTTTTTTTTTTTGTTTAATTATATATTTTATGTTACTGTTAATAAAATTGTAGTAATTTTTGTATTTTATTATGAAATAAGTAGATGTCTGTTCAACCAAGTATTTGGAATGTTTTGAAAGTCAAGTCAGACTTATTCCTTATCAAGTTAGGAATCATACTTCTATAATGTAATTGGTTATTGTGCTTAAAAATAGAGGAGTTTTAAAATAATTTTTCGATCTTATCATTGAGCAAAACAGTAAAATTTTAAAAATAAATTATAAAACTCGTCAAATTGGATATTGCTCATGTCATATCCGGATTCCAATATTTGAAATATGGAATACCTGAATATGTAAATAAGTTTTAAAATGTATTTTAAATAAATTACTTAAATTAGTTTGGAAGGTAAAAGATATGGCTAAAAGAATAAGAAACGCCAAAGTTTAAATTAACGGATGTCATGCCTACGACACCACTGTTGCACTTGTGACGACCTTACTAAGGTTTGTCTCACTCGTGATCAACCAGTCTCATGCGTGGCAATACCTTGGAATTCTAACGCTATTACTATCGTGTGTTTAATTAATTTATTCAATGAAGGAAAACATATGAAAAATTTATGAGAATAGCTAAATATGAAAGTATAAACTAAATGCAAATAAATTAAAAGAAGAACAAATTTAGAGATTGAAATTAATGTAAAATATATGTAGTTAATAGATAAATCGACAAAGAAAATATAAAGGCTACAAGTAGAATATACATTAAGGTATTTTAAGACAAAAGCGGAGATTGACAAGGAATATAAAATCGGATATTTTATTTATAATGATAAAAATAATTATACAAAGGAAACAAATTATGATAAGAGAACGTTAAGGTTGTAATTGTAATATTGTCAAATCTCGACCGTCAAAGACGTGTCGAAGTGGCAGAGTTGTAATTTAAGTAAAATATAATTTAGATAAAAAAAAAAAATAATAATAATAATAATATAATTACTAATTTAATTGAAGAGGCTAAATCATGGGGATTAAATAAGAATTAATCAAATTAGGACTAAATTAAAGTAGAAATAAAAGGTGAGGGATCCAAGCAAAATTTGGTAAGTAAATAATAGGTGGCAGGAATTTTGCAAGCGGTGAAGGGTGGTGTTGTGTTGGCAACAATTTGAAGAAGCTCATGGACGTGTAAGTTGAGGAGAATAGTTAGCATGCCAAAGAAAAATCAAAAACAGAAATTATTTGCCTTTTCACATTATTTTTCCCCTCAACTGGAACTGAGATTATTAACTGAGATTACTGGTAATTGGGAATGAGATTCTGTAGAGTTTAAGAGGAGATCTGAAAGGATCGAAGAAGGAAGATGAAGCTGTCGTGCTTTGTTAAGGAAAAACAAAAGGAAAATTCAAAAATTAACAATTGTCAATTCCTTTATTATTTTCAAAAACTGAGATCGGAAATCATCTTCTGAAATTGATTAGAATCTATTTAGAGCAAGAGATTGGGCGACCAATTGCCAGAGGGTGGTTTTTCAGTCGGATTGTCCAGCGGGTTTTTGGGTAACCTGTGACTGTTTTTCCCATTTTCCGGGAGCTCCAGCCGTCAACCGCCCAACCTGTGGCCGAAAAAGGAACGGCGACACCTAGAGGAGAAGATCAGTACACATCTCACTGCCTGTCGCCGTCGGAATCGTTATTTGGCCTATCAGGTTCGGGTCTGATCGTGGATACCCGTTGCAGGTGTGTCGGGTGAAAAAGAAGAGGCAAATATCATTTCTAGTCCTTGGAGTCTGGTGCAGTGGAGGCGTGGTGCCTGGGATTCTGATAGCTTCCAGTTTAGCCTTTCCGTCTTGATAAGTAACCTTTGAACTTGTTTTTTAAGCTTTTATTGAGGTCCAGCAGAGTTAATTATTTATTAATTAGAGATTATTTTGAGAATTTAAATAATTAGAGACCTAGATAAATTTAATTAGTGTTATTAAATATATTTATATAATTATTCTAGGCTTGAATTGAGGAAAAGGAGGTATCGAAAATTAATTAGATTTATTATTAACTAAAAGAATATATCGAAAATTTCTATTGAATATAAATGATTATATAAATATTTATGTGACAAAATTTGTAATAATATTTTGATTAAATAAATAGAAAATAATGCATAAATTGGATATTAAGAATTATATTAAGGACTTATCAAATCCATGAAAACATAAATTATAAGGTAAATTATATGTATTTGTGGAAGTGCACTAATGAGCCAAAATAGTAAATAATAGATAATATAAAGGTATTTTTAATAAATAATATAGAAATTATTATTGGTAAGTTAATCATGAGACTATAAATTGGTTAATTAGTTAGTAATAATATTGTCATGATAATTTGAAAAGGAAATTAGTAACTAAATGACAAGTATGAGCATAATATTAGAACATATATAAAAAGCCGATCAGAATAAATAAATAATGGTTACATTTAATAACATAAGGAAATAATTAACGAATTATTTATAATTATGAAAACAGATAACAACGGATTATTCAAGTAGTCGAGAAAATATGTAAGTTAAACACGACGCAGAATTGATGAACATGTCGGAAGAATTCAGGTTTGGCACTTTACCTTATTTGTTGCAATTAAATGCATATGCTATGAATATGTGTATTGTACTGCTGTGACATCATGATGTTATTGATTGCTATACATGCATACGTAAAATGAATGCGCGAATTTATGATATTTAAAGTAAAGTATCCATTGGGCTCATTGCTCAGCAAGTTAGTGTTTGCTAACTTGCAGGTTATAGAAGATCAAGAAAAGAACCAGCATGGCTAATAGACATTGGAATCTCCCAAGCTTTAGATGGTGCATATATTAAGAATTGTAAAGAATTATGGCATAATTTGTATTAGAATGCATTGACTGTAATATAATGTTGGTAATTAATAAAATTTTAAGTTTTGTATATCATACAAAGGACATGTGTAATCCTCTTATAGGTTTATTTTGGTAAGCTTAGAAGGAGATGTTATAGCTCATTTCTTGAGGTGAATAATATATAAATAATATGAGGCTAGATCATTCTATTCTTTGAGGTGAATAGAGTATGATAATAAATATGAGTGTGAGACAATTAGTCTAAGGAATATTTATAAAAATCTCCCTAGATTTTACCCTATTTTACATTTTTCTCCCCTTTTTTAGCGGATAAAAAAGTCCTTGCATTTCTATTCCATTTGACAAAAATAATCTTCTGTCTATTTTTCTGTTAAAATAGCAATAGAATGACCAAATATAATTTTATGGGTCTTTTTGAAAAAACTCAAGAAATGAAGGACCAAAATATAATTTTAGTCTTCTTCTTAGAATGGAAAACAGAAACTAGGTCGAGAGAAGAGGGAGGAAGAGAGAGAAGAGGAATTGTCGACGCTGCCAGCACCGCCACTGGCGGTCTGCCCAGCCAACGCTTCCCGCCAGCCGAAAGCCCTTTCCCTGACGAGTCTGGAGATGTTGGCACGTCTGTGAGACTCCAACAGAGCTAGCAATACGCGTGGCGGGATGAACGGCGACATTATTCACCGACGACTTCCGACGCATTTTTCAACGTCTTCCGGCCATTTTTAAGGGCAAATATTGAATCCTCTTATTGTAAACTTTGTTTTGATGTAAAGTTTGAATGATTTGGTCATCAATTTTGAAAGTTAAGTTTTTCGACGACCGTCCGAACATGTTTTATGATTTTTCGGCCAAACGGCCAGAATTCAGTTAGGTATAATTGTATATTTGGAACATTATTTGTGTCGAGACGATTCTAAGGATATCTATTGTGTTGATTTTTGGCCTTGTTTGCATAATTACAGTGAAGCTTCGTTCAATGGCCGGAAATGGTGAAAGTGGCCGACTGGAACAAGGTTAAGAAGATCAAAATTGCAAAATAGTCCTTCATTTCTTGAATTTTTTCAAAATGGCTCATAAAATTATATTTTGCTACTTTTACCATTATTTTAACAGAAAAATAGACAGAAGAGTATTTTTGTCAAATAGAATAGAAACGCAAAGACATTTTTGTCCACTAAAAAAGGACAGGAAAGAAAATGTATAATATGTTAAAATTCAAGAAGGTTTTTGTAAATATCCCTTAGTCTAATTACCATATTTGTTACATTCCATGAAGTGAATATAAGAATATATTACATTATTTGCATAGCCAAATTAAGACATGTATGGCCAAAAAATAATTTTCTTAGTAACTGTGATGAACACATAAAAGAAATATTTTTTTTACCACTGAAAGTGGAAGAAATAGAGTTATAAATTAAATGAGCATTTCAAAGTATTTGCTAGTGTGGCATGGACAAACAAGTGGTTTGTACATAAAAATATAAAAGGCAAGTTTTACTTTACATTCGGTAGTAATGAAAAATTAGAAGCTCTAGAAGAGCATTTACTATTTCAATAAATTTATTGAGTTTTGAGAATATTCATTGAGATGGATATCATATTGAGTCAAATATTGCAAATCTGAAATGTGCAAATCCAAATTATTTTATATTGACATGATTAGTTGGGCCATCCTGATCAATAAATTACGTGAATAAATATATGGATATTGTTTTAAAGAACTTGAAGTTTCTTCAAACTAATAAATTAGTATAGTTAATTTTTTCTCAAATACAACTTCATTATTGGACTATCATAAAGTAATATCTAATTTCTTTAAAATATATAATGGTAATTTATAGTTCTACCATAATTTTTGAAAATTTAAATGAAAAAATGATTATATAGATAAATAACTCAAAATTTAAAGTTTTCGAGACTACTTGCTCAAGTCATTTGATTGAAAGTACAAAAAATTATGACTCTAAGACAATTTTTCTTAAGTATAATGGTAAATTTAAATATTTGGTCTTTTTGTATTAACCGTGTAACAACCAATTATTGCTCATATGCGTTATAAAGTCTAACCAAATGATTACTATTGTTAATTGTAAGACCATTTAAGAAAAAAATTCTTTATTTTTATCATGTGGAATATGTTATTTTCGATATAATAATATTTTCGCATAAAACCAACAAATCATTATAAATTATCCCCATTTATAGTTAATTTTGCTTCATAAATTATTATTTTCCATCTTAAAATTTTTATGAATGTGCAATATATATATTTTGATTACTTTGCAAATATGCACTGTATATGATGGATCCTCAAAGAGAGGTGATGAATGTTGGAAATGAAAATTTAAGATGAGATTATTTTCTACCAAATTTATTATTTAATTTTTCCAATATTAGGGGGAGAAAAAAGAAGCAGTTGAAAATAAAATTATGTGGAATGAACTATTATTATTTAGATTTTCATTAGGCAGTGTGTATTGAAAGTTTAAAAATTATTTTTGCCAGATATCTATATGATCCAAATGAGAATAAGTCGTGAATTGTAACACCCTGATTTTTAATGTTGACCCAAGGGACTAATTTAGCAATAAAATATTTTTGAGGACGTGTTGGTCATCGAAAAATTTTAGAAGTATAATTAAGTTTTAAAAAATATCAAATTTGGAATCTAGATATCGAGACGAGTAATTTAAGTATAATTTTATAAGGTTAGTTACAGATGTAATTTTTAATTTTTACCGGCACAGTAAAATGCGGTGACACCGTAAATTGAAAATTAGCATAGTAAAATTTGTGGAAATTAGAGAAATAATTGAGGGTAATCTGGTCAAGTAAATGAATTGAAAATTTAAGGACAATTTAGTCATTTTCTTAAAGGATAATTTAACCAAAAAAAAAAGTGGATTAGATTTAAAGGAAGAGATAAGTATCAATTATTTTTATAACTACAGTGAAATTAGTCTTTTTATAAATAAATGTGTTTTCAGAAAGGAAAGAACAATGAGTATTCAAATTTTCAAATATTAAAATTAATTCAAAAATAATTATTTTCCATTAAAACAACCGAGAGCTTCTTCTTCATTTTCTGTCGCCGTTTGGTAACGAATCAGTCGACCAAGGTCATGAATCAGTCGTCGGTGGTCTAAGCTTCAGTTTGGTGTCCGGATATTTCACAACCGGTGGCCGAACGACGTAGATTCAGTCGGATCTATTCCAGAAAATTCGATCTTCGTTCCTTCAATTTCCGTCACCATCCATCCGATCTGAGGTTACGAGTTGCCTGGCGACGTCAAGAGGAATCGACCGGTGGCTACCTCGTCGCTCGTCGTTGTCGGAAACACCGTTTGTCACTGGATCGAAAATCGGATCGCACAATCCGTTTCTGATGAAATTGGGCGAGGGAGGTGGCAAATCTCCGATCTGGTGCTTGAACTTTCTAAGTATTATGCCGCGCCACCTGAAAAATATCCGATCTGATGCCTAAACTCTTTAAAAATCATGCGATCCTCCCCTGTACTTTCTGGACGTCTTCAAACATGCCCTTCCGTTTTTCTAAGTGGCTCAAAACTTATTTTATCTCTTCAATTAAGTCCAAACAGCTTATTAATTAATAAATTGAGTTTATTTTTGAAATTAAATATTTTTGAGATATTAATAAATTAATTAAAGGCTATGAATAAGTTAAATATTCATGAAATAAGTATTTAAAACTGAGTTTTGTGAAAAATATTATAAAATAAATGCTTTATGAATTTATTTGTATTAATTTAAGTTGTTATTATAATTAAATATACACATGAGTTAATTAAATTAATTAGACTACAAGTTAAGTCTTAAATATTTATAAATGAGTTTAATTTAATTATTTGACAAAAATTATTGATT
>CATIWJ010357868.1:0-14044 GCA_949640765.1 Croton laevigatus | reverse complement strand
ATCTCGGCCTGTGAATAACCGTCGCCGCACCAAGTGAATTTACCACCGTGACCTCCTTTCTTCGGCGATCCACTCATACCAGTTGCCGATTTCCTGTCTCTACGCACATCAGATTTGATCTTCCTGGGACGCTTTTCCTTCAGCATCTTCTCAGCCTTTGATTGATTTTTTCTGCTTGGAGTGGAAAAAAGAAGCCTGGATCGAGGGTTTATATACAATTAGAATACACTATTATATTAATATATTACTATTTATTTATTAATTAATTTAATTAAAATCCAATCCTAATTAGGATGCATTATTAATATATTAATAGTATTAGGATTATATTAATATTAATACTATTAGGATTAGGATTGTTATTTATTAATTAAAAAATTTAGAAATTTAATAAATATCCGAATTACTCTAAAAAATTAGAAATATAAAAAGTATTTTTAGCGATAATGTGCATATATTTTTTGTTATTGATGTTATAAGTAATTTGATTAATAAATATTGATTCAATTTATATTTTTATTATTAATATTATAATTAATTTGATCTATTAAATATTGATAATAATATTGTGTTAACTATTATTTTTATTTTAAAAATTTCGTTATTTAATTTTATAAATTTTTATTCATATTATTAGTTAGAATATAATATTAATACTTACTCTTAATTAGTATACGTTATTAATACTAATAACATAATTTCATGTATTATGATTCAAATCCTACAATTTCAATAAAAAGTTGTAATTAATTATTAATATAGAATTACACATCTAAGAATCTCATGCGCTACTAATTCAAAATTGATACAATAGGCATAAACTCATTTTAATCATACCGAATATGAGTTCGAATATATAGTTAACTTTAATATGACCATGTGCTACTATAATTCTTATTATAATATAGATTAGTATAATACTAATTCTATTAGTATTACGATATTTACTTGTGTGAGATAAATATTTTGATTTATTCACGTTTGTTATGGTTTAAGTTTCATGTTTTCTGTTTTTTCATCCCTAAAAAAAAAACTAAAACATATATTGTTTAGAGCGTTTTTGTTTTTCTTTTTTAACTTTCACACAAACTGTTTTTGAAAAACCACTATATTTTTACATTTCTTTAGGCTTACATGTTAAGATTTTTTCCCCACTTCTTTGTAATTAAATAACAATTCTATTTTTTTTAAAAGCCTGTAAAGTTTTCGAGGCTTAATCCCGATTAATTCATATCCGATCCGGGTAGCGCACCTGACATTGGTCGGTAAGTCTTCCAGTAAGAATAATAATTAAATAGTAATTCTATCTTCAACCATATGTAAACAAATAAAACTGTTTTTAAAAAATAAAAATAAAAAAACCAAAACTGTTTCTAGCTTTTAAAAAGAATAAAAACTGAAAAAAAAAAAAAGAATTGTTAACAAACGAGAAGTTGTATGATCAGAATGTAGGATCATGATATTAATCCAAATAGAATTTCCTAATTAATCTAGAATTTTTTTAACCTTCAAGCATCTAATTCTTAATTACTCTAATAAATTGACATAATTTAGGAACTCCATGTATATTGACTTAGTTTAGGAACTCCATGTATGAGTACGTAAAAATTGTATGCGAAGGATTATTTTTTAGGGAAATTTATAAAAATTTTATTGAGTTTTACTTTATTCTATATTTTTCTTTTTGTTTTTTTTAGTGGACAAAATTATCCTTTGGTTTTTAATCTATTGAACAAATATACCCTTCCATCTATTTTTTATATTAAAATAACAGTAGAAAGATCAAAATATAATTGTATGGGCTTTTGAAAAAGATCTAGAAATAAATGACTATTTTGCATTAAAAAAAAAGAAAAGAAAACGAAATTGAAAACAAAAATAGAAGAAATGATGGAGAGAGAGAGAAGGGGAGAGAGAGAGGTTGCCGACTCTGCCAGCACCACCACTGCCGCCGCCAGCCAGCCCAGTTGATGTGCCCCATCAGCCAAAAACCCTCTCCCTGATGGATATGGAGATGTTGGCATGACAAAAAGACTCCAACGGAGCTAGCAGTACGCGCTATGGGAAGAACAATGACACTAATCCCGCTACTGTTCACCGATGACTTCTGATGCATTTTTCGATGTCTTCCGACCATTTTCCGTCCAGTTTAAGGGTAGATTCTGAATTCTCTTATTGTAAGTTTCGTTTTGATGTAAAATTTGAATGATTTAGTCACCAATTTTGAAAGTCGAGTTTTTCAGCGACCGTTCGATCATGTTTTATGATTTTTTGGCCAAACAGCCACAATTCAGTTAAGTATAATTGTATATTTAGGACCCTTGTGTCAAGACGATTCTAAGGATGTGTGTTGTGTTGATTTTTAGCCTTATTTCCAAAATTCCGGCGAAGCTCCGTTTAGTGGCCGGTTGGAACAAAGCTGAAGAAGACAAAAAATGCAAAATAGTCCTTTATTTTTTAATATTTTTTAAAAGAGTTCACAAAATTACATATTAGTCTTTCTACCCTTATTTTAATAGTAGATGAAAAGGTATATTTGTCTAATAAATTAAAAACTCAAAGATAATTTTATCTACTAAAAAAGACAAAAAAAAATTATAGAATATAATAAATCTCAGGGGAATTTTTATAAATTTCCCTATTTTTTATTTTATTTAATACGTCAGCAAATTGGAAAACCAAAGCAAGTTGGAAAACATATTTTAACCTAGTTGAATACGTAGTAGTTGGAAAACAAAAGCAAGTCAGAAGACAAATTTTAATCTAGTTGAATACCTAGAAAATATATTAAATAAATTTTTCAATAAATTATGAATAATTATATTATATTACTTATTAGAATAAGATTTGAATTTAATTAATTAATAATTAAAATAATATCATTTAATTGGCATTAACATAATAGGAATATTTCGTATATTAAAAAGGATTTCATGACTCCTCCTGCCCATGTCCTCCTTGGTCACCACAAGAGCAGAACCAAAGCGAGCAGCATGAAGGTCTCAAAGCTGTTAGATTACAATTTTAGAAAATGATAAGATCTTCATATGATTTGAATTTAATTAATTATTATAAATAATTATAAAAATATAATTTTAATTTCAATAATATAAATTTTATAAAAGCATTATAGTTAAAACTAATATTTTTCGTACATTTATATATATTATAATATATAAAGATAAATTCAATAATTATCTAACAAATATTAATTTTAGCAAATCTAATTTTTTTAAAAAAAATAGTAATTGTCGTCGTTTTTACTAAAACAGGTTACAAAAGACATGACATCGTAATCCAATCATTAAACTTACATATAATTTTTCTAATTAAATCATTAAATTAAACTTACTTTCACTTTTAGCAGTAATATACTCTTTACAACTTCGTATATTCTACTTTTGGTCCTTTTTCAAGTAATATTTTGTTTTTGTTTGCTTTGAAAAAATTATCTCCAACACGATAAAATGATGGATTTTTTTTTATTTTTTCTGAAAAATTTATTTTACAATACTTTTCAAATAATTTATATGAATAATTGAATCAAATGATTAAAAAATAATATTTTTAAAATGGCTTTTTCAAAGAACTTTTTTAAAAAAATTTTTAATAGACGATTTTCGAGTAAATTTACTTATAAGTAGTTAAAAACAACTTATTTAGATTCATTTATAAAAATTTAGATGTTATCGTCTCAAAAAATACTTGACTAAACCTAGTTTAGGAATAATCTCAGGATAAATCTACTAATAAGTTTTTTTTTTATAAGATATATAATAGGGTAACCTTCTCCTACATACAAATTTAATGATAATGGTATAAACATATGAATCGAACACAAAATCTTTACATCCTACCATGTCACATCTTGATTAGCAAACTAGTTAATTTGTTAAAATTTCATTTGTGTTCTCTCGGCGCATTTTTTTTTAGGAGTTTATGATTACAAATAAACAGGGAAAAGAAAGAGAAAACCCAAAAAAAAAAAAACAATAGTGAAAAACCATTTTCCCACCACACAATTTGTTTTAACTTTTAGTTAATTACATTGTTAAAAATGTCCAATTTATCTTAAAAACCCCAAAAACAAGAACCCATTTGTTTGTAAAATCCGTCAAATTACTTTTAATTTCTTAATAACACAAATTTTTTTTTAAAAAAAAATCACATTTTGCCTCCCAAAATTCAACTGTTAACATTGACCGGGTCGCCGCTTCCTCTCTTCATAACCATAGATCCCTCTCAACATTCTTCTTCTTCTTCATCAAACCATAAAAAATGGATCTTTTTATTCTAAAACCATAAATCCAATGTAATTAAAAGCCATAATAATCATAGTTTAATAATAATTAAACACAAGAGTAAGATTAACACATAACACGTGGTGGTGTTTATTGCTTAGTGTTACTAATAAAGACGGACTACCACCGGCAAGTACTAGTATAAACCTGGAATAATTCGTATAATTCTTATTAAAGTCGATCGGAAAAACCAATGAGATTCTGAATATTGACATTTTTGTCTTTTTCTAAAATGGGTTTTTAAGGAATCTTTTGTACTATAAATTCTGCTATGATCTCAGCATTTTTTCTGTGTGGTGATGAACGGCTTTGATACTTGAAATATTTAAAAAATTAATAGTAGTACTAATTATGAATGTTTAGTTGCCATTTGGCACTAATTAAAAGTACCACTTCAGCTTTCAGGTTTGTTAATACTGTTTTTAATCTTGTTAATTAATTTTTTTTTGCTGCTGAGTACAAGTAGTAGTATAAAGAAAAGAAAGGAGTAATTAAAGAATATCAGGAATTTAAATATTTGGTCTAACTTATGGAGACAGTGGTGTTTTTCAGTTTGTATCAGAATTTTCAAGCAGGACGTTTAGAGCTTAAACGTGGCTTTTTTCTGCATTTTTACTTTGTATAAGGTACGTTTTTTCCTGCTGAATTAGCATTTTTCTGTAGTTTTCCACGTAAATTATTCAGAGCTTCAGTGTTCATTTTTATGCTTAATGCAATTATTTTTATCGCATTATAATTTTCTGTGCCATGTTTTACTAGAATCATCAATCATTTCTTTAGTTCATAAATTACCATCCAAGATTCTGCTACTGCATCTTTTTTTCTTTACCATTCTGAAGATTCAAATATGTTCTTTTTGTAATATGGGAAATGGCAGAAAATGATTACAAACATTGGTTTTTCGAACAAATGAATTCCCCCAAATTTTGTGAATTTCATATGCAAATCCAGATTTTTACAGCTTTTGGGTTTAGAATTTCTATCATTCAATCAAAACTCAGTAATTTAAATATATATATATATATTGCTAAATCACAGGCCTAATAAATAAGAAATGGATCCAAAAATATCAATAGAAGAACAATTTTCCAAGCTACATCCAAGCTTGCCTGTAAATGCAAGCATAGGGATAATAGGAGGAGGTCCAAGTGGCATATCAGCAGCTTATGCACTATCCAGGCTTGGTTACAGCAATGTAAAACTAATAGAAAAGCATCATACAGTAGGTGGAATGTGTGAATCTGTCGAAATCGAAGGTAAAAAAAAAATTTCAGCTTTGATTACACAAATGTGATGAATTAATGTACAGAAAAATTTATGATCTGGTTTGATTTTGCAGGAAAAGTTTATGATCTGGGTGGTCAAGTTCTTGCTAAAAATAGCGCGCCGGTGATCTTTCATCTTGCAAAAGAAACTGAATCTGAGTTAGAAGAAATGGATTCCCATAAGCTTGCTCTTATTGATACTACAGGAAAGTATCAGGATATTCAAGTTGCAGATGATTATGTTTCTGTAATTTCACTCACCTTAGAACTTCAGGTTAGAAGAAATTCTGGATCTTTTTACCAAAAATTTCTGCAAAAAATCATTTTTTCCTGTCAGTTTGGTAGTTATTATGGTTATATTTGTATCAAAAGTTGCTGTAATTTTGGATTTTTATTCTTCCAGGACAAGGCGAAGGAATCAGGTTACATCGGTGTACACGCTGTGAGTGAATTTGCTGCAGATTTAACTCTAGATTATCTGGAGCAACGTGGATTTAAATCCGTACCCAAATCTGTAGCTTATGGATACACTGCTTCTGGTTATGGATTTCCTCAAGATATGCCATATGCATATATTCATGAGTTCACAAGAACTTCTATGGCAGGAAAGATTCGCCGGTTCAAGAATGGATATACTAGTCTTTGGCAGAAGCTAATTCAATCACTTCCAGTTGAAGTTTTTTACAAAACTGAAGTTTTAGCTGTAAAACGCAGTTCCAATAATGTTTCTGTTGAGGTAAGGAACTGTAATGGAGAAGTTGAAGCTATTGAGTTCGACAAGATTATTGTTTCGGGTGCTTTTCCTTTGAAAAATGCAAGAACTTACAGATCACCAACTTCAAATTCAACAGGTTGAGGTTACATGATTCTTTATCTTTCTTTCTTTTTTTAAAATTTTAGATGTCTTATAGGAAGCTTTTTTTATTTTTGTTGCAGAAATTGAAAATGAAGTTATGGATCTTGATGAGTTTGAAAAGGGGATTTTCAGCAAAGTTGAGACGATTGATTACTACACTACAGTTTTGAAAATTAAAGGGCTAGAAGAAATGCCAATTGGGTTTTATTACTTTGGTGAATTTATGGAAGATCCTGCAACACTCGGACACCCGGTTGCGATGCAGAAATTCTATACAGACACAGACATTTTCCTGTTCTGGTCTTACGGAAATTCTTCAGACGTTAAAGGAGCAAAAGTTGCTGAACTTGCAATTGAAGTAGCGGAAAACATGGGAGCAGAAGTTCAGAAAGTGATTCTACAAAGAAGATTTCGGTATTTTCCTCACGTTCAAAGCCAAGGTATTGAATCATTCCTGTAGAAATATGATACTGAAACTGTACCAGATTGAAGAAAACTAAAATGTTTCTGTTTATTTTGATCTGAAAACAGATATGAAAGATGGGTTTTATCAGAAGTTAGAATCTGAACTTCAAGGTCGACATAACACATATTATGTAGGTGGGCTAATGGCTTTTGAGCTTACAGAGAGGAATTCATCTTATGCAATGGGTTTGATCAGCAAACATTTTGCAAATAACAATCCTTTGCCAGTTTCCCCATATGTCAAGGTACTTAACATTATGAAATTTTATGAGAAACAATATTATAATATTTGAATATTAGTAATTTAGAACTGAATTTGATCATACTTTTTGCTTCTGATACTGCAGAGTCTGTTTCCTTTGCAATCTGAGCACTTAGACAGAAAACCGAAAGAACTAGGAGAGCTTCCGGGAGTGGAGTTTCCTGATCTTTCTACACTCACTAGGTACCTGAAACACTGGGGAACAAATGGAATAACTCAAAATAGAACTCTATATACTTGGATTAATGAAGAAGGAGACAAGGTTTGCCAGAGAACTTATGCAGAACTTCTTGCCAATGCTTCTTGCATTGCTCACAAGCTTTTGACAAGTCGGAAACCTGTAATCAAACCCGGTGACAGGGTCCTCCTAGTTCATGTGCCTGGGCTGGACTTTGTCGATGCGTTCTTCGGGTGTTTAATGGCTAAAGTCTTGCCAGTTCCAGTTCTTCCTCCAGATCCACTGCAAAGCGGAGGACAAGCACTTCTGAAGATTGAGAACATTGCAAAATCTTGCAATGCACTGGCGATTTTGACTACCCGGCTTTATCATTCAGCTGTTCGAGCTGGTGCTGTCAAGAGTTTGATCTCTTTGACAGGTAAAAATGGGAAGGCTTCTGCTCGCTGGCCTAATCTTCCATGGTTGTACACAGATTCTTGGATAAAGAACTCCAAAGGGTTGGTTTTGGAGAATATTGATCATCAATCTGAGTCTCTTCCTGATGATTTGTGTTTTCTGCAATTCACGTCAGGATCTACCGGTGATGCAAAAGGTGTCATGATCACTCATGGTGGGCTTGTTCATAATGTGAAATTGATGAAGAAGAGGTATAAGAGCACCTCAAAGACAGTTTTAGTAAGTTGGCTTCCACAGTATCATGACATGGGTCTAATTGGTGGACTTTTCACTGCTTTAGTTAGCGGTGGGTCAGCATTTCTTTTTTCACCATTGACCTTCATCAAGAAACCGCTTTTATGGCTTCAGATCATGAGCAAATACAAAGCTACTCATAGTGCTGGTCCAAACTTTGCTTTCGAGTTAGTTGTTCGAAGACTTGAGTCAGAAAAGGAAAAAGTTCATAACTTTGACCTCTCTTCCATGATTTTCTTAATGGTTGCTGCAGAACCAGTGAGACAGAAAACCCTGAAACGGTTTGTCGAGCTAACTCGTCCATTTGGCCTTTCTCAAGAAGTGGTGGCTCCTGGTTATGGCTTGGCTGAGAATTGTGTCTTTGTCAGTTGTGCATATGGGGAAGGTAAGCCAATCTTGATTGATTGGCAAGGAAGAGTCTGTTGTGGGTATGCTAATCCTGACGATACAGATGTCGATATCAGAATAGTTGATCCAGAGAATGCTGAAGAGTTACAGGAAGATGGAAAGGAAGGAGAGATTTGGATTAGTAGTCCTAGTTCTGGTGTTGGGTATTGGGGGAGGGAAGAACACAACCAAAAAACTTTTAGAAATGTTCTCAAAAACCATCCTGGAAGAATCTACACTAGTACTGGAGATTTGGGAAGAATTATTGATGGGAAATTGTTCATCACAGGAAGAATCAAAGATCTAATTATTGTAGCGGGAAGAAACATTTACTCTGCAGATGTAGAGAAGACAGTTGAAAGTGCGTCAGATCATATCCGCCCAGGATGTTGTGCAGTGGTTGGTGTTCCAGAAGAAACCCTGACAGCAAAAGGGATTTCAGTTCCAGATGGTTCTGATCAAGTTGGCTTAGTTGTAATTGCAGAGGTTAGAGATGGAAAACCAGTTGATAAGGACATTATTGATAACATTAAAACTCGAGTTACTGAAGAACACGGTGTTTCTGTGGCTGCTGTGAAGTTGATCAGGCCTAGAACCATTAGCAAAACAACATCAGGTAAAATCAAGAGATTTGAATGTCTGAAGCACTTTACTGATGGAACGTTGAATATTGTGCCAGAACCAGTTATGTCGAAACGAATATTGGGTCGATCATTCACCACGGGAACATGTAAGGAAGGAAGAACTCCACGGCCGCAGCTACAGAGCTCTCCAATCCACGGTACCAAATTGGGGAACAAAGAAATTGTAGAGTTTCTAAAAGGTCTTGTTTCTGATCAAACTGGAATTCCTGTCAAGAACATTTCCACAACAGAGAATCTAGTAGCTTATGGAATTGACTCCATTGGTGTAGTTAAAGCAGCTCAAAAACTTTCAGATTTTCTTGGAGTACCAGTTGGTGCAGTGGATATCTTCACTGCTACTTGCATTGCAGAATTGGCAATATTTTCAGAAAATCTTGTGATGAAGTCTCAACCTCATCTCGCGGACGCTTTTTCAGCCTATTTCCCAGAACCTGATATAGATTCTACTGAAATGGTAACAGAAGTTTCCAAGACTCACCAAATCTCTATTTGGTTTTTCCAATTTCTTGCTCTCATTTATATTTCAATCATGCTAAGCTTTCCTGCTTATTTCTCAATTTCTGCTTTTACAACCTTGAACACAACCAACCATGCATCAATAGAAAAAATTCACTGGTCAAGTTACTTACTTTCCTTAGCCTCAGCTCCTCTTGCTTGGATGTTTTGCATGGCTTCTACTTGCATTTCCATCGCTTTCCTTGGAAATTCTTTCTTGAGACCAAACTACGCCCTGAACCCTGAAATCTCCATCTGGTCAATAGATTTTGTTCAGTGGTGGGCACTTTATAAGGTTCAAGAAATTTCTTCAAAAGTTTTTGCTGAACATTTGAGAGGAACA
The DNA here is from genome assembly GCA_949640765.1 of Croton laevigatus. Classification (NCBI taxonomy): domain Eukaryota; kingdom Viridiplantae; phylum Streptophyta; class Magnoliopsida; order Malpighiales; family Euphorbiaceae; genus Croton; species Croton laevigatus. The sequence goes on along the minus strand of CATIWJ010357868.1, from coordinate 4,158 downwards.
CCGTTCCTTAATTATTGGTTCAGGATGCTTGGAGCCAAGATTGGGTCATCAGTGGTGCTAGATTCTACTGATATAACAGATCCATCTCTTGTTTCGATTGGAGATGGAGTTGTCATTGCAGAAGGAGCACTGGTTCAAGCCCATGAAGTAAAGAATGGAATCTTAAGCTTCCTCCCAATTAGAATTGGACGAAATTCTTCGGTTGGTCCGTATGCTGTAATCCAGAAAGGAAGTGTATTGGTAGAAGAAACACATGTACCACCCATGCAAAAATGTGAAGGAGGCAAAGCAAAATTTAGCAAGGTTTATAATGTTCAAAAGGTAAAATTTTTTTTTTTTTCAAGCAATTGGTTTTATATAATTACTCATAAATGCCGAGAATACACATTTGAGTAGGTAAAAAATGAATGAAATTTAAATCCTTTTTTTTTCCCCTTTCAATGGTTTCAGGGTGCAATGGAGAATGATATAAACACGTCTCAAAATGAGACCATTTACCACTTGGCGGGCATCTATACGATCGGTTTCCTCAGCGCACTCTCGGCAGCCATTGTCTACCATCTTTTCATTGCGATATTTCAAAAACATGCATCTCTTCACCATTTCTCATTTCTTTGCATTTGCGGAGCCTTTCACTGGATTCCATTCACCCTTATTGCTTATGCCACAATGTTTGCTAATGTTGCATTAAACCCAGTCAACTTCGCAATTTCAGTTGCTATCGCCTACCTAACTCACGGCTTGGTCCTTAGCATCCTCACATGCAATTTGAACCTTTATCTCTCCAGCAAATCAGAAAAACAGCAATCCCACCACATTACTTGGCTTCGCCATCGGATTACTATTGCCTGCCACCTTAGATTTGTTAAGCTCTTATCAGGAACAGAAGCCTTTTGTGTGTACTTACGCCTACTCGGTGCAAAGGTTGGGAAACACTGTTCTATTAGGGCCATCAACCCCATTTCTGACCCTGAATTCATTACAATAGGTTCTGGAGTTCATCTCGGTGACTTCAGTCGAATCATTGCTGGGTTTTATTCATCAAATGGGTTCACGAGAGCGAAAGTTGAGATTCAAGATAATTCAGTTGTTGGTAGTCAGAGTTTAGTCCTTCCTGGATCATTTGTTCAAAAAGATGTAATTCTTGGTGCTCTTTCAGTTGCTCCAATGAATTCAGTACTTCAAAAAGGTGGTGTTTATATCGGGTCTAAAACACCAATCATGATCAAGAACACTATGCATGCTTTGGATGACAGAATAGAAGAGATGGACACTACATACAAGAAGATAGTTGGTAATCTATCTGCAAATTTGGCTGCCACAACTTTGAAGGTCAAATCGAGGTACTTCCATCGAATCGGTGTAAGTGGAAAAGGGTATTTGCAGATTTATGACGACATCAAAGGGCTACCAGAACACAAGATTTTCCAAGCGGGTAAGAGATATCCGATCGTGATTCGTCATAGTAACAGCTTAAGTGCTGATGATGATGCAAGAATAGATGCTCGTGGCGCATCAATAAGAATACTTTCAAATGAAAATGATCTTAGTGGTGAATCCTCAATACTTGACCTGACATTAAAAACAGGCAAAGCATTCTATGCAAGGACAATTGCTGATTTTGCAACATGGTTAGTTTGTGGACTTCCAGCAAGAGAAGAGTTCGTGAAACAAGCCCCTCATGTCCGAGATGCAGTGTGGATTTCGCTTCGCAATGCCAACTCATATGCTGAGCTACATTATTACTCCAATATTTGTAGGCTTTTCAGGTTCAAATATATCTACTTTGCTTTATACACATTTGAAATAAAAGATTTATATAACCAACCCAACTACTTCGAAACTAAGATTTGCTTGTTTTTATTGTTGGTTCAGGTTCAAAGATGGACAGGACATGTATGTAAAATTCAAGCTAAGGCCTTGTGATGAAAGCATAACTGAGGATTCTGGTAAGGTGGAACCTATCGGGATTCTACCACCAGAAACAGGTGCAATTCCTAGGGATGAAAAGGACACTAGACCCATACTTTTCCTTGCTAAGGACTTCCATAATCGAGTAAGTTCTCCTAGTGGGGTTCGCTACATTTTTCAGCTGCAAGTCAGGGAAGTACCAAGTGATGAAGCTACAAAAGAAATAGCAGTTGATTGCACAAAACCATGGAATGAGACTGAATTCCCATATATTGACATTGGAGAAATTACAATTCAACAAAATCTCACCAGTGAAGAATCAGAAAGACTGGAATTCAATCCTTACCTTAGATGTCCTGAAATAGATGTTATCAAAGCCACATCAAGTTCCCAAAGTGCATCAATTGATCATGGCCGCTCATTGATCTATGAAATTTGTCAGCATTTAAGAAATGGAGAGCCACTTCCAGAATCTTGGAGAATCTTCATAGAACAATCTGATGTTAAAGTAGACCTTTCAGGTTGTCCAATGGCTGCAATGTTAGAGGAAAAAGATTCAGAAAAAGTAACTCTAGCAAGAACTTGGTATCAAACAACATGGGCAACTTTTGCTCAACCATTGTTGCAAACCTTGGTTCCATATTTCTTGATGGGATTAATAATCTTTCCTCCATTAAGCTGGGTCCTTTCCTTGAAAGAAAGCAAAAAACTTTCACTCCATTGGTTACTTCCTCTGGTTTGGATTTCTTCAGGGATTTTAGCTGCAAAAGCCTGTGTCTTAGCGAAATGGGTTCTTGTAGGGAAGAAGAAAGAAGATGAAACAGTACAGATTTGGAGCAAAGGGGTTTTCATGGACACGATATGGCAAGCTTTTAGAACTGTAGTTGGAGATTTTTTCGTTGAAATGACAAGTGGGTCCATCTTCTTCAACCTCTGGTTAAAATTAATGGGTTCAGATATTGAATTAGATGAAGGAGTCTATGTAGATAGCATGGGAGCTGCATTGAATCCAGAATTGGTGGAAATAGAAAGAGGTGGTTGTATTGAAAAAGAAGCTCTTTTGTTTGGACATATATATGAAGGAGATGAAGGAAAGGTTAAATTTGGAAAAATTAGAGTTGAAGAAGGCGGGTTTGTGGGGAGCAGGGCAATAGCTATGCCAGGGGTTGTTGTGGAAAATGGAGCTAGTCTCAGTTCTCTTTCACTTGCCATGAAAGGAGAAGTAATCAGAGCAAGGTAGAAGAAAGTGTAAACGACATTGCTGGTGGTCATTTAGAAGTTGATAGGTAATGCAAATTAAGTAGAATTGAGCAATTTTGTAAATTGTAATAACGGTTTTCTAAATAAATTGACCACCCTTTTGGAAATGTGAAAATAATAAATTTATTGGTTTACGATAAATCTGGTGTTAAAACCATAACGATTTACAAAGTCGCTGTGATTTTCAAACTATTTATCAAAATGATATCGAAGTGGAGTACATAAAATTATGCTTAGAATCTCCTTATGAAGGATGAATATTCTGTGTAACAAGGAATACACTAAATCCTCATCTAGCAAAAGAAAATTTAGTGAAGAAATAAAAATTGAATATAATCTAAGAAAAAATGGTAAGTATTGAAATAAAACTAGAACATATGTGGCATAAATTATCACAAACTCTTAAAAATCTTCATAACCTTTGAAAACGGTGGAAAAAAGAGGCAGAAATTTTTGCTTACTCATGTAAAAATTCTCACAACATGTGGAAAAAGTAGGAAAAAGTGGCAGAAATTCTCACGACCCATGTGAGAATTACCGCAACTTGTGAAGAAAGTAGAAGCGAGGGCTAGAAATACTTAAAACCTTAATTACCACAACTTGTGAAGAAAGTATAAGCAAGGGCTAGAAGTACTTAAAACCTTATTAAAATTCTCACAACATGTGGAAATAGTTAAGATGAGTGGTAGAAATTTCACATCCCTTGTGCAAATTTTCACAATTCGTGGAAACACCGAAAAGAGAGGGGTAGAAATCCTGCCAATCCTTGTAACGAAAATAGTAGAAGGGAGTGGCAAAAATTCTTACAACCCTAACCCTAATGAAGAAGTACCTGTGAAAACTATATACTACCTCCATTTTTTTCAATTCTTTACATTTCCTTTTTTGGCAAATTTTTTCAATTCTTTACATTTCCTTTTTTGGCAAAATTTTAACATATTTTATTATTATCTCTCTACCACTTAATTACATTACACTATAATTAAA
>CATIWJ010357758.1:0-27705 GCA_949640765.1 Croton laevigatus | reverse complement strand
TAGAAGCATTCAAGACTTTCACTGCTACGAAATGGTCGTCGTGGTTCTTGCCCTTGTACACAATTCCAAAGCCTCCTTGCCCAAGTTTATCTTTGAAAAAATTGGTCATTTTCTTCACTTCTGAGAAGCTATATCTTTTCATTGATAATGGTCCATTGTTTCTAAGAAATGCCTCAAAATCACGATTTCTCCTCCGAAAGTTCGCTGGGAAAATTACTGGAATCCTCTTGGAACGATAAATAAGGCCACAAATGATTAAAGTTGCTGTTACAGCAAAGAGTGATGTTCCTGCATTTAAGAACTTTCTTTGTTAATCGGAATAATGTTTATTTGCATTTTGTAAATCGTTCTAAAAAACTATAAATTCTGAATATCGAACCCTGGTCTTTTTTCCCCTTAAAAATGCACTCGTTGCTAAATTAAACCACAACCCTGAATTTTTAATTTCACGCATAGATGAAAATGAAAGAAATAATGATATATGATGGTAAGCAACGTACCAATACCAATAGCCAATTTAGCTGACATAGTCATGCTATCGCCTAAAAAGAAAAGAAAAAAAAAGATGTTAAGGAGAGAATCAATGAGAAGTTAGCATATTAATTACAAGTTTCAATGGAATTCCATATTTTAGCTACACCCTAAAAACCAATCTACTCCATTATGCTACGGGAAAAAAAAAATTTAGATGTAAGATTCCAAATCAAATATTGATTAAGATTTAATATAATATATAAGTTAGACCACCTAACTACTTAATCGACTTAGATTTACCATTTTAAGCTAGTGGAATTTAGTCTAAATAGTTGACGAAAGCAGTTAGATGGATCATTTTGCAAGTTTGTGTGGTTTTCGTCATTCATGAAATAAGTTTGTTCCTATCGGGGTATCAATGTAGCTGAATACGTTTAGTACGCTTATGAAAATTAGGATTATGAGCCATAAAACGTTGGGCAACCTTCTTCCTGTCAAATCGGGTGAGCTAGGCCCTACTCTAATATGGTATCAAAGGCATTAATGCCCAAACGAGCTAGATCTTGGACAAAACCCCCATAAGCCGAAACTGATGGAGGAATGCAGTCTGAGACCATTAAACAACTTTAAATATGGTCATACTCTAAGACACCGGTAGATCATCCAAAAAAATTAGAAATAAAGTTTTTTTTAAAAAAAAAAAATTCTATTTTCAATGTTACAGCCAGAAATAGAGTTTTGCTTGGAATCTATATTTGATATCTATATTATATATAAAATATAATTTGAGTTTATTATTATTTTTTTATTATATTCTTTATTGTTATTTTATAGTAAATTATAATCTAAACTTTTTTATAGTAAATTAATTAATTAATGAATAATATAATTTAAAATTTTTTTTCTTATTTAATAGCATAGAATTATATTTATGAATAAAAATTAAAATAGTATTTTTTTAGTAGTTTTTTTTTTTGACTAAATTACAAAGATATACCTATTTTAAGGGGTGGGGGAAGTACCACTCGAACCCTGGTCTCCCAGGTAAAGAGCCAACATCCTTACCACTGGACTGAACCCTTTGGTGGTGTATTTTTTTAGTAGTTTATAATCCAAATTTATCATTATTATTATTATTATTATTATCATCTTTAACAAAATAATGTATTTCTTGATAGAATAGGATTATGAATATGAATTAAAATAGTATTTGCTTAAATATGATTATTAATATAAATTAAAGTAGTGTTATTTAATAGAATTGGAATATGAATATAAATTAATATATTATTATGAGAAATTTACAAAAACCTCCCCATGTTTTACATAAACTATATTTTTCTCTTTATGTTTTTTTTTTCAGACTAAAACCTCCTTACTTTATTATTCCGTTAACATTTTCCTCCTTTTGTCTATTTTTTCTGTTAAAATAAATGTTGAAGGACCAAAATGTAATTTTTATGGGTCATTTTGAAAAAACTCAAGAAATGAGGGACTGATTTGGAATTTCTCTATCTTCTTCAACCTTCTTCTTCAATATCCAACCCCGTTTCCTTTTTTGTCAATGGCAGCACCGCCTTTCATCGTCATCTACAAATGCCATACGCCGTTTCCTTTTTTACATTTCCCAAATTTGTTCAAATTGATAAATTCATTTCTCTATTTCTCAAATCATGAAGAGGTATTTTATAAATGCTAATCCGAGCCATGAATCAGAGCAGCAACAACCACAATTCGTTTATGAAGAGTCGGCCATGACTACGGCAGGTGAAGCAAACAACAGATCACACGAGCCATTGTCGGCTATCGTTGAGGCATTTGAAGATCTTGTGAAGCGATTGGGATCTCTTGCTGATGCTGATGCTGATAATAAAGCAGGAGATCTTAGATTGGATACGTTTTGTGATGCTTGTTCTTTGGTATCTGTTTTACCTAGCTGTCTTGGTCTGGCTTTCAAATTTGCCGAGTCCGAGTATCTCGGCAAGGTTCAGACGTTGCAAATGGAACGGTGAGAAAGCCGGGCAATCATTCGCGTAACTTGAGAAGAGTAAGGCAGGGGCTTGATCTTATCAGAGCTTTATTTGAGTAGTTCGGTGGAGGTTGCTGTGCTTCTGTCGTGTCTCGTGATGGTGGAGTAGAATGAAGAAGTCTAGCTGGTTGTTGAAGATGGCGGAGGTGGCCAGCCGGCTGTGAAGGGAGGCGGCTAGGGTTGTGGGAAGAAGAAGGTTGAAGAAGATAGAAAAATTTCAAATCAGTCCCTCATTTCTTGAGTTTTTTCAAAATGGCTCATAAAAATTATATTTTGGTCCTTCAACATTTATTTTAACAGAAAAAATAGAGATAAGGAGGAAAATGTTAACGGAATAATAAAGTAGGGAGGTTTTAGTCTGAAAAAAAAACATAGGGAGAAAAATGTAGTTTATGTAAAACATATGGAGGTTTTTGTAAATTTTCCTATTATTATTCCTTAAAAGAATAGGAGATTTTAAATTTATTATTATTTTATTATAGTTGATTAACTACATATAATATACTAAGACAACTTTAATAATAAAGATTTTAAAAGAATATTTTAGGCAAACCCAATATATGTAAATAATAGTAAAATTTTGGGTATTTGCCTATAATACCCTTATAATTTATATTTCCAATACCTTAAAAAATGAAAAATTCTATACTAGACCAGGTCTAAAGGGCCAAACCAATAGGATGAAAAAGCAAAAGTAAATTTTAAATATAAAGAGGGTATTCATGATATTCACTGAAAAAAAAAAATATTAGAAAGAAGAAAAATTTTAAAATTAGCTCCTTTATTTGCAGTTAAGTATTTTTCTTGAAAAAAAAAAAGTTATGGAGGAATTTTTTCTTTTTTATGTGATAGATAGTGATTTGTAAGGGAAAAAAAAGAAATTAATACATTAAAATATATATATATATATATATGAATATGACTGAATTTTCTATGCTCAAAAGTCAAGCATTTGGTACCTTCTCATTTATTTTATTTATTATTGTTATTGTTATTTTATTTTTTAACAATGTTTTCTCAAAAGTTCGAAATTAAATTTTTATCTTGAAAGTGTAATGTTCTTTACTAGTACACCCAACAGTTTTTCATCCTTTATTATTGTTATTAACATTATTATTACGTATTTTGGATAATAGCTACAATTAATTAAAAAAATTTAACTCTATGAAGTAACATAAAATGGCTCTAGTTATGAGAATTTGAGATTTTAATATGGACATGAATAGATATAATGATCCGAAACTGTTAAATTTTATTATAAATAAGCTGAAAAAATATATAAACTTCATTTTAGAAAATTCCTTTCCAATGTTTGAGAGCCGATTCTATGTTCAATATTGCATAAGGGTCGGGAGTTGCTCTAGCATTAGTAAAGCCTACTATGTAAATAAAATGTATAAGTTTTGGGTTATTAGACAATCCTTACTGGTTTTAGAATTTGACTGGCTCTCCTCGGGGAATGTCTGCTGGAATGCTGCCATAAACCATAGAAAAATTCATCACAGTAATTTTATTTAGGGTGAAGCTTGTATACAACTGTCCACATGTGAGGACGAGTTCTACTTTATTTTATTTTTTTAAAATCAAATAATAGATTATTTACATTTAGTTTCGAGATCAATTTTAGAGGTTGCAGTTTGCAGATTTGAATCAACTTTAAAAATATCACATAAAATAATTAAAACCGTTAAATTTAACAGTATTAATGGTTTAAATTATTTTATATATTATTTTTAAGACAGAATTTATTAAAATTGATCTCAGGACTATATACAGACAATTTCTAATTTGAGTTTTTTAAAAAAAATAAAAAAATTGAAAACTACGGACGTGGTTACCATAGCATTTCCCGTTTATCTAATGTTTCATTTAATAGCTTTAATCTCACATTAGAGGCTTGGATAAGGACGTGGGCATGTGCTGACATGCGTTTTCTTTTTATTTCAAATCAAATATTGGATTGTCTATTTTTATGTGATATTTATAATACATAATCAAATATGCAAATTACAATGTTATAAAATTAATTTCAAAAGCAAATATAAACAACCCATGCTTTGATTTAAAAAAAAAAATAATCATCCGCATGTGGGATGTGCTTATAGCAGCCGTTCCATAAAAAAATTTGTTTCACATAGATATGTGAGTTTATTAATTACTACCTCCGTAATTTTTTTTATTCTTTACATTTCAAACAACATAATTAGATTTAAATTTGGTGTTGATAGTTTAATGGATTGGGTTAGGTAGATTAAAATATTATTTATATATAACTAAATTACAGTAATCATATTTATAACTAACCTGAACATACTTTAATATACCTAAACCAATCCATCAAACTATCAACACCAAACTTGAATCTAATCATGCTGTTTGAAATGTAAAGAATAAAAAAATACGGAAGTAGTATATACTACACAAATATATGCCTAAAAAATACAATCAAACGTTGAAGTACCTTACTGGAGATGAACCCATGAAAATAGTTGATTAAATTGTCTTGAATCAAGCAATACTAACCTCATATAAAAATAATAAATACTAACCTGTTGTAGAAAGAATCCAATTATCATCATTACCAACATCCCAAGCAAAATAACCAAGCAATCCATTTTCTTGAGCATACAAAACCTTTGTAGAAATACTCTGAACATCATCATATCCAATCCATGTGCTTCCACTATAGCAATAATCACTAACAGTAGTTTCATTAAAAACTTTTGTAGCATTTTTCTGAAATATATAATGTCTAATCTGATTATAAGCCCCTGATCCATCTCCATCGAAATCTAAACTACTGCCGTTAGCCGGAGCAAAAAGTCCATTGTTACTAGTATTTACAAGTCGCCATGACCAGCCATAGAAAGGAAATCCCAGAACTATTTTCTTTGATGATAAACCAGCTTGAATCCAAGATCTAACCCCATAATCTCCACTATTTGGTTGATCATCAGGATTATATAAGGCTGCCGATGGTCCGGTTCTATTCGGAGACCAACCAAGAGTAGGACCATAGAAGTCAAAAGCTATTACGTTTATCCAATCCAAGCTATTTGATATAGCAAGAATTGGGTATGATACAGATGGGTCATAGTAATAAGGTAAGACAAGAACTGTAGAAGATAAAAGTAACGGCGGTTTGCTGGAGTTTTGAGCTTCGGTAACAATGGCAGCTCTCCACTCGGTTAGAAGATAACCGAAGTTAGTCATTTGACTAGAATTGGAAGGGAATTGCCAATCAAGATCGAGACCGTGGAAGTTGTTTGATCTTGCTAAGTTTATCGATGAATCGATGAACGTTTTCCTGGTACTATTTTGGCGAACCATTGAAGGCAATATAGGGTTAAGATTGTCATCGCTGCCGATAGACAAAAGAGTTTTTACAGAAGGGTTTTTGAGCTGGACGGTTTCTGTAAATGTTGAGAATTGAGATTGTTTTGAAGAAGGGATAGTAACTTGATAGCTTTTGTTATTAACATCAGCAAATCCACAGAAAAGATGAGTGAAAAGAGTAGAGTTTATGCTAGAAATTGGGAACTCAGTATCGTGATTCCAGTAGCCTCCTTTTACAATATTTGTTTGCTGAATGGAAAGAAGGAATTGGTAGATAAGAAGAAGGGTCGACGTTAGAATAGGAAGAGTTTTGGATGCCATTCATGAAAGATTTTTTTTTTTTTTTTTGGGGGTCGCGAAAGAAATTAATAGATGATGAAGATTGGAATCATTTTTGTGTTCCTGTGTGGAAATTTGCTACGGGACATTTAATAAATAATAGTGTAGTATTGCACTATTACGATTATAGTCTTCTGTTTTCACGTAATTGTCTTCATTCTTGTGTTTTCACATAATTGTCTATTTTGGAAGACCAAAACCTATTGGCTGTTGACTGACTGTTTGTGGAAATTTGGTATGGGAAATTTGGTAGTAGTGTACTATTTTAGCATTTCCTGTTGACCTCTTGAACGGGGTGGACTACAAAAAATGCAAAATGGCATGAAATTTATTTACATTTTCATGAATCATAGAGTAAACAAGCTTTTACAATGTTTATAAATTTATTTACGTTCTATATTGTTGTATCAGATGCTAGCAAAATCATATAGAAAGTGATTTAAATTTGCATTAACAAAAATTTTACTTTTAATAATTAGTTCCCAAATTCAATCAAATTAAAATTAGCTTTACTATGTGCATGATACATGCTTGATTATTTACTTTAATTTTTAAAAAATAAAGATAAAAAATTTAAGTTAATTTTTTAATGTGAAAATAATAATAATTACTAATTAAAATATAGTACTGTTATCATTTAAATACATGCAGTAACTTTCATAAAAGCTACTTGCGGAAATTTGCTCTGAGACACAACAATGTAATGCCATTTGACTTGACCTTGGCTGCTGAAAATTCATCTTTACTACCACAAAATTGTTATATGAAAATTAAATATTTATTTATTAGGTGATGATCATGGATCAGATCCCGTCTATGCGTAGCTCCCTTTCGAATTTCATAAAGGGTGCTTCTACACATTTCACAATGAGACTGCGGGATCCATTTGATTTCAATTTTTTTTTTAACTCTCACAATAGTTTTTGACAAAAGTATACTTGCACTCCATAAATTTATTTTTTTTTTTTAATTTTTTTTGCAAATTATATGATATATATCTCATAATTAAAATGCATATACAATTATTGTGAATGGCACCGACTAATAAGTTTTTAACTTCCGCTATTGTTATTTATATAGTTCACAAATTTTAATTTATTTATTATTATTTTAAATTTAGGATGAAATGTGACTCAAAATTAAAAGTTGGGTATATCACCCACTAGGGAATTAATATTACGATTTTTTTTTTTCAATTTTGCCAAAAAATTAAGTGTAGTTTGATATTATTATGAAAAATTCATTTTATGGTGAATTTGTAAAATTCAATATATATTAAATTGTTATATTTTTAAAAGTTGAGAGTGAAAAAGTTACTTAAGACCCAAGAAATGAAAACGATGAGTATTTGGAGTAGAAAAATGGAAACAGATGTATCTTTATTGAGTATATCTTTCTAGAGAGTGGCACAATTTGGGAATTTTTTTTATTACTTTTTAAAAAGTTGTGCTGGATTATTGTATTAGGTTATGAGATCATAATGTACGCCAATTTACAGAATTTTACTATATATTATAAATTACATTTTATTTATTACGTATTTAATTTATAGCGCAAAATTAAATTTCACAAACCAACAATAACTCAATAATTTCTTATACGGACACCCAACAAAAGGATTCGAATAATTGGTTAAAAAAATTAGAAAAAAAAAGTTTGAGAACTCTCCCAACCCAGAGTAATTATATATTAGAACTGTTACAACACTTCATCAATATGAGTAATTGTAACAAGAAAATAGAATAAAAACATGTGTCTCATTCTATTAAATAGACTGAATTATTAAAAAACAAACCATTCATATTCTGCATTATGAGAAAAAAAATTTGATCACTTGATTGAACGGAATCAATCATCCATTCTCATCTCCTGCATTTCACCCTTCGGATTGTTTCCAATCACCAAAAGCTGAAAATTTATTTTTCTTTTAAGTAAATCCATTTCGTTTTCCTTTTTGCCTGTTTTAGTTTTCCTTTCCATAAAAAACACACAAATCCTTCCGTTTTCATCTTCTGTTTTTGATAATCTACTGATTTTGATTTCTTATTATTATTTTTTTTTATAAAAGAACTAATTGCAAAAGAAGACTATGCCTGTTTGTAGTTTTATAACGAAAATAAGAAATTAGAAGACTAGGCCTGCTCGTAGTTTCATCTACTGATTTTGATTTCTATTTCATTTTTCAACATTTCAATGTTTCTCAATTTGTGATCTTTTCATTTTCAATTTCATCTACAATTTTTAATCTATTTTCTCAATTTCATTTGTTGTTTTCATTTTCGTTTTCGATTTCAGGTATTATTTTCGATTGGTTACTTTTGGTTTGAATATCTATACAAACACTAAAACTGAAATTTCTGAAAAATATGAAAATTAAAAACAAATGTATAATGGGAGATGGTTATTTCATATGAAGTTTTTCTAACCCTGTTGTGATTTATGATTTAGATTTCATTTATGTACATGTGAATCAAATTCAATCCTATCAAATTTAAACATAAAAAGAACTGATATCGTTAAATTTGCAGTCACATAAAATTTATAATATAGAGTCAATTTCTGTGAATTACAACCTACTGAAATTGAACTCGGGTCTCAGTATAAAAAATCTACTGTACAAGTCGAAAATAAAACAGAAAAAATAAAATAAAAATTCTGCATGTATCGAAGTTCTCCATCGAGAAATGTAAAATTGCCCCTAATTAATACTAACTTTATCTTTTATGAGAAATCCTCCTTAATTGGAGGAAAAGAAAAGAAAACAAATAAAAATAGAAAAGAAACAAATATATTAAGAAAAGAAAAGAAAGAAAAGAGAAAACAAAGGAACAGAAAAAAAAAAGAAATAAAATAGTAAAGAAGAAAAAATATTAACGGAAAGAAAAAGAAGTTAATTGTAGCTAAACTATTATTAGCATTGGTTTTTTAGTATAAAATGCTATGTAATATTCATTTGTAAATCATCACAAAAGAAAACAAAAACATATAAAAGTTTTTGTGAGATAAGAAAGCCTCACTTGTACTAGAGAGAGAGTCCTCTTGAGAGATAAAACCAAGAGAGAGTTTAGCCACCATTGTTTGGTGAGATTATTATTGTATTCTAATTAATTTTTTTTAGTGAAATATATAGAATTATTTTTTGCCCATTTTATTTACACAAGACTGGGAAAAGTTAAGATTCTGGGAGTGGGAAAAGTTAAGATTCTGGGAGTGCCATATTATTTATTGGCTATTTTTTTTTTGTCATCTTTCCCAACAAGTGGTAGCAGAGCTTTGGCTATATTAAAAAAAAATTATTTTCCCGTGTAATTTAAGATGGAAGATTCATCGTCATCATCATCAGCTACAATACTTAAATTGACTGCATCTAATTACTCCATATGGAAGCCAAGAATGGAGGATATCCTTTATTGTAAGGATTTGTATGAGCCCCTTCAATTGGTAGGACAAAAACCAGAAGGGACGTCAGACGATGCATGGAGCATTTTGAATAGAAAAGTTGTCAGACAAATCCGACAATGGGTGGATCAAAGTGTGTTCCATTATGTGGCACAAGAGACAGATGCATATAAATTATGGACAAAATTGTTGTCTATGTATGAGCGAAAGACAGCTCAAAATAAAGCATCGGTTATCCGACGGTTGGTAAACCTTAAGTACAAAGATGGTCGAAGTATTATAGAGCATCGTAGTGACTTTAAAGATTTGATCAACCTGTTGACAAATATGAATATGGTGTTAGATGATGAGTTACAAGCACTAGTGTTACTTAGCTCATTGCCTGATAGCTGGGATACATTAGTAGTATCTTTAAGCAATTCAGCTCCTCAAGGCGTTCTTATATTAGACATAGTCAAATATAGCATGTTCAATGAAGAAGCAAGGAGGAAAGAACAAGGTGGAGTAGTCGATTCAGAAGCCCTCATCTCAGAGTATCGTGGAAAGACTAGCAATAGAAAATTTCATAGGTGAGACAAGTCAATAGGTAAGTCAAGAGATGGCTTGAGAAGGAGGTATAAGACAAGAAAGGACCTAGAATGTTACCACTGTGGCAAGACAAGCCACATAAAAAGAGAATGCAGACTATTTAAACGAGAGCAAAATAGAGGTAATGAAAATAGTGATGCCAGGCACACAACTGCAGCTACCTCTGGTGGAAATGATGTAATTATTTTATGAGGTGATACCTTTGTAAATTTTTCCTCTCAAGATACATGCTGGATAATTGATTCTGGTGCATCATTTCATATCACCTCAAGAAGGGACTTCTTTACATCTTACAGTAATGGAGATTTTGGTAATGTAAGAATGGCAAATGACAAATTGTCCAAGATCGTGGGAAGAGGAGATATTTCCCTTGAAACCAATACAGGTTGTCACTTGGTCCTCAAGGATGTGAGACATGTTCCAGACATGCGTCTCAATTTAATCTCTACTGGATTACTTGACGATAAAGGATACACCAATGTCTTTGCTGAAGGAAAATGGAAACTCAGCAAGAATTCTCTTATCATAGCACGAGGAAAGAAGGAGATTTGTAAATGCTCTTGCATGACACATGCTAAAGTCAGTAATGGGTATGTAAATGCTTTTGCAGAAGACTCAATCGAGCTCTAGCACAAACGGCTCGGTTACATAAGTGAGAAAGGCCTCCAAATTCTAGCTAAAAGAGAGGCATTGACAGGGATGAAGCAAGGCATGACTCTAAGACCATGTGCGCATTGCTTGGCTGGAAAGTAGCATAGAGCTTCATTTCAACATGGTCATGCACAAAGAAAACCCAATGTATTGGATGTTGTGTACTCTGATGTTTGTGGTCTTATGACCGTTAATACATTTAGTGGTGCAAGATATTTTATTACCTTCATTGATGATCATTCCAGGAAGGTATGGGCTAATGCACTTAGAACAAAGGATCAAGAGTATGAAGTTTTTAAGCAATTTTATGCTAGCGTTGAACGAGAGACTGGCAGAAACTTGAAGTGTATTCGCACTGACAACGGAGGAGAATATATGAGGATGTTTCAAAACTATTGTAGAAGTAATGGAATCAGGCATGAACGATCTGTTCCGAAGACTTCGTAACATAATGGCGTAGCTGAGAGAATGAACAGAACAATTGTTGAAAGAATAAGAATAATGTTATCTCATGCCAAGCTGCCCAAAAGTTTCTGGGGTGAAGCCCTCATGACTGCAGTTGATTTAATCAACCTTTCTCCTTCAGCACCTTTAAATGGTGATGTTCCGAACAAGTTCTGGTCAGGAAAAGATGTTTCCTACAATCATTTGAAAGTTTTTGGTTGTTTTGCTTTTGTACATATTCCTAAAGATAAGAGATCCAAGCTCGACGTGAAATCGAAAGAATGTATCTTCGTGGGATATGGGAATGAAGAATTCGGTTACAGGTTATAGGATCCTGTAGCTAGAAAGATTATTAGGAGTAGAGATGTTGTCTTCTTTGAAGATCATAACAATGAAGACATTCGAAGAGGTGATAAACCTAGTAATCCTAAAGAATATCTAGCTAACTTAGATCCAATTCCTTCTCCATTGGAAACTAATGACGAGCAAAATGAACCCAATAATCAAGCTAGTGATCCAATTATAAATGAACCAGTTAATGATAACACGCTTAATGATCATATAACTGATAGTATAATAGATGATGTAGCAGAAGAGGGGCATAAAGCACAAGCGCATGAAGAACCAGTGGTCGAATTCCAACCAAGAAGATCAACCAGGGAACGGAGACCATCCAGTAGATATTCTCCAAATGATTACATTCTTCTAACAGACGGGGGAGAACCAGAATGATATGAAGAAGCGTTGATCCATGATCAACAAAATGGGTGGTTGAAAGCTATACATGAAAACCACACATATGACCTAATGAACTTACCAAAAGGTAGAAAAGCACTTAAGAACAAATGGGAGACGGAAGAAAACAACCCTAAGCCTAGATTTAAGGCAAGGCTAGTTGTGAAAGGTTTCAATCAGAAGAAAGAATTGACTTTGAAGAGATTTTCTCACCCGTAGTGAAGTTGTCATCCATACAGGTAGTACTCATTTTGGCTGCAAGCCTAGATCTCGAGATTGAACAGCTAAATGTAAAAACAGCTTTTCTTCATGAAGATCTTGAAGAAGAAATTTACATGGAACAGCCTGAAGGATTCAAAGTCAAAGGAAAAGAAGATTTGGTATGTCGGTTGAACAAAAGCTTGTACAGACTTAAGCAGGCACCTCGACAATGGTACAAGAAGTTTGATTCCTTCATGATTAAGCATGGATATCAAAGGACTACTTCAGACCATTGTGTATTTGTTAAAAGATTTAATGATGGTGAATACATTATACTTATTCTATATGTCGATGATATGTTGATCGTAGGACAAAACAGTGACAAGATTAGGAAGATAAAGCAAGAGTTAGCTAAGAGTTTTTCTATGAAAGACTTAGGACCCGCAAAATGAATCCTCGGTATGAATATATCCCGTGATTGGAAAAATCGAAAGTTGAGGTTATCACAAGAAAGTTATATCGAGAAGGTACTAAAGCGGTTTAACATGGATAAAGCAAAACCAGTTTCTACTCCATTTCCTAATCATTTCAAGCTTAGTTCAAAGCAGAGTTCTATATGTGAGAAAGAAAAGCAGACATGGCTAATGTGTCATATTCCTCAGTTGTTGGTAGTCTGATGTATGCAATGATTTGCATGAGACCATAACACACGCAGTTGGCGTTGTAAGCAGATTCCTATCTAAACCAGGTAGAGAGCATTGGAATGCAGTGAAATGGATTGTCAGATATCTCCGTGGTACCTCTAAAATGAGTTTATGCTTTGAAGGTGGAAAACCTGAATTGACTGGCTATATAGATGCGGATATGGCGGGAGATCTTGATTCCAGAAAATCTACTTCAGGATACCTGATTACATTTTCAGGGGAAGCAGTTTCATGGCAATCAAAGTTACAAAAATGTGTAGCTCTATCAACGACAGAGACAAAATTTATTGCAGCTACAGAAGCATGCAAAGAAATGCTCTGGATGAAGCGGTTCTTACAAGAACTAGGGCAAGTGTAGCATAAATATACTTTACATTGTGATAGTCAGAGTGCGATCCACTTGAGCAGGAATTCGAGTTTTCACTCGAGATCAAAGCACATTGATGTGCGATATCACTTGATACATGATGTGTTGGAGTTCAAACAATTACATCTTGAGAAAATCCATACTGATGATAATAGTTCAGATATGATGACCAAGTCCTTACCTAAGGACAAGTACGAATTTTGCAGAGAAGCAGCAGGACTGCTATAGCCCTCCACTTAAGTCGGATAGGGGAGATTTCTAAAAGAACCCTTTGATCTTTTTGCTTGATTTTAGGAGATGAGGTTGAATGTTTCAATACACCTCCCGTCGCTAATTTAACATCTGTTTCTAAAGAAAGGGTTGCTCTTTTTTGGATTACACAATGTTTTTTGGGTTACACAATGTTTGTTGGGTTTTATTTAAACCTCACCCATTACATAATGTTTTTCGGCCCATTAGACCTCGCTAAAAATAAAATTAAAATTAAAATAGGTTTAAGTTTAAATTTTTGAGAATTCTGTAGTAAAATTTGGAAGGGAGAGTTTTGCAATTTTCAGTAGTCATTTCTGCCTCAAATTCAAAATAATTGACACCCATAATTTGGTGTGATTCATCCACACTAGTGCCTGACGACGGCCTTTTATAGACAGTGAAGTCCTAGAAATTCCGCCTCCATTAGAATTCTTCGAGCTCCATGAATTTCAGAGCCCAAACGTCTCTCAATTTTTCGGGGTCCAGCAAACCAGCCTGACGAGAAGGCTAAGGTCAGGTAAGAAAGTCAAGGTCGATAAGGTAACCTCTTTTTTTAGCAAAGCATGAGCGATTTCCTCCTGGACTAAGTAAAGGCGATCTTACTCTGCGCTCAGGTGAGGGCGACCTCTCACCTAGACACAGTGTGAGGCGACCACACATTTCTTTTTTTTCTTTTCAACTGAGGGCGACCACACATTTCAAGGGGTCTAGACTTAGAGGAACCATACTATTACAATGAGAAAAATAAGCAAATATATTAAATTTAAGTTAGTATTTAGTGCAATCATAATGGCGGCTGATCATGTTTGATCAAATATAAAAATTAACTGGTATGATGATTGTATATACTATTATATAATAGTACAATATTTTAAAACTATCTTTTTTTTTAGGAAAATATTATAGATATTTAATATTTTAAATATCTATAATTATAATTATAATATATTTAATAATAGTCATAATTTAAACAATGATTTATTTTAGAAAATGAAGATAAGAATAATAAAAACACAATATTAATTTGATGCAGGGAAAATAAAAAATCAAATAGATTAGCAATTAATAAAAATATTCAAAGAACAATTAAACAAAAATCAACTATGATTTTTAAAAATCAGCTATATGAATATGATGAACTAACTGCTCCTTAAAATAATTAACAAGTCAAATTTAATGACGAATAGATCAGTTTGAAATGATGCACAAAATTAATAGTTAATGGCTTTTTTTTTTTTTTTATTAATAAGGTTTTAACTTTTAACGGTGGAACAAATAAATATTATCGACTACAAAATATGAGCACTTCTTCCTTCTGTATGGACATTTACAAAGAGTATCTCTCTCTCAAATTCAAAAATTAAAGTTTAAGTGTTATTTTTTGCTAAACGCTAAAACTACTCAAATGCATATATAATTTTTTTAATGTCTATAATATTTTTTTTTTCAATAAAAACAAGATTTTTTTGTAAAAAATATTTCTCAAAACGATTTTTAATAACATATATAATTTTTGAATGTCTGATTCCTAAATATGGATCTATGTTCCTAATTGCAGTCATAATTTGTTTAACAAAAAAAATTATTACCTATGGAAACAAATAAAATAGAAATTTTCAGGTGGTCCGACCTAATACATTTTTTTTTGTCATAGTTATTTCACTCATACACCCACTGTAGGGAACCTAGGTCTCTTAAGACACTGGTTCAATTCTATACCACTGTGCCATGCCCTATTCCCCCACTGGTTCAACTGAAGCTTAATTACAATTACTAATAAACTATTTATTTATTTATTTTTTCCTGAAGCACACATATTCTTGATGTTGAAGTGCAAATGTGAACCTTTTACTTATTCAAAAATGAAAATAAGGCAGGTAAGTTGCTTATGGACGCATTTAACAAACAAACTTCAGCTTAGCTTATTTTAATATGACAAGCTTAATTTATTAAATTGACTGACTTACCAAGTCTAATTAAATTAAATTCTACTGAAATGAGATTTGTCTTGATCTACCAAGTCACTAATCAAGCATCTCATTAACGACTTATTTTTATTCGATTCATATCCTCTACACCCTAATCCAAAATCAGATAATTTATTTTTTTCATTTATAATTTTAAAATTTTAATTAAAAATTTTTGTCCAATTTTATAGTGGTAATTAAAAATTTCATCGCTATTTTTCTTTAATTATTGTATATTACATAATAAAACCTTCACCATGTGCGGTAGTTGAAGTTGTTATTAAGATTTTTTTTTTTTTTCACAATTTCATAAATTGGACAACATATTTTTCAATTGACTTCTTAAAATTTTACTACCTCCAATTTTTTCATTTATTTACACCCTAAAAATACAAATACCAATACAACCATACTTTTCACTAATACCAATACAAAATAATAATAAACAATTAAACCTACTTACCCAAAAAGGAAACGTAAATAATTGAAAAAATTTGCAAAAAACGGAAACGTAAACAATTGAAAAAATTGGAGGTAGTATTAAATAAGCTGTGTTCAAATTAGAGTTAAATAGATTGATAGGACAGTTCAACTCAAAACGAGCATGACACAACATACGAATACAAGTTGCCAAGCCTATTATGTGGTTTTCACTCTTTTTCCCTCTTAACTATTCCATCTCAACTTTTGCTTTTGTTTTGTTTGCAATAATCGGTAGTTTGATAAAAATAAAAAAAAGGCTGAAGTGTTAAACTAATTCTTGAATAATTTCTACTGTTTCCCTAGATAATATGGTGAGTTTCAAGTCTTAAGATTTAATTTTGAAACATAAATTAAAATACGTACAAAAAAAACCGTATAAATTATTGTAGGCATGATTTATAAGGCAAGATCAAAAGAGGTTGAGGAGCGGGTCCAGCGTAGAGAAAAATACAATAGCTAGTGGATGCTGCTCCTCCGTGTTTGATGCCCCGCAGCTGCAAATGACTCCTCTTTTGAAATGCGTCCATGTCAAAAATAAAAAAGGATCAAAAGAGTTTAAACCCTTATTACCAATATAATTTAAATAAACTATATATAGATTTTCTTTTAATTATTTAGTGCATATACATACAAATGTCGAAAATAAAAAAAAAATTGAGGGTTCAAATTTTTGCACTAAAAGTTCCATTTTCATAGTGAACACAAAATATAATACTTCATCAACTATACAAGCAATGGAAGTGTGTAAAGTGCTCAATTATTCATGCATGGATAAAGAAAGGGAATTGTGATAGCGGGAAAATGACTCGACATGTATAGGTGCTAATAAAGCTTGATTAGGCTTTGTATTATAGTCAAACAATTCAAATATGAAAAGAGACTTCTTTTGATTTAAGTCATGAAATAGAAAGGAGACAGGTTTTATAATGGGAATAGAATTATAACCCACTTGTTTACGCTTCTGTGGCTGACTTTGCTTGAGAGTTATGTTTTCTGTTTATCCCTTTTTTTTCATCAATGAAACTAAACTATCTTCTTCTTATTCTTTTTTATTTTCTCTTCCAAATGAATTAGTCCTCTTCTTTTTCTACTTAGTTGCTTAATTTGCTAGTATTTGGAATTTTTAAATCTACCTTTGGAAGTAATTTAGGTAAATGAAAAAGATATTTTCTTTTTGGTTATTCTAAAAAATTCTTTCTTGATAATTACTAATAAGATTTTAGTCCGTGTTGTTGCGGGTAAGATACTATTATAACATATTAAAAGAAAAATTAATAGAAATATGTACTCCTTTAATTGAATATATATATATATATATATATAAAAGTACATTTATCCAAACAAACATATAGTATATATGTGGTATATATATGTATTATAGATACCATATACACTATATAGTATATATGACAGTATGCCATATATGTTCATATAACATATATGATAGTATATATAGTACATATATCCAAACAATAACTCCTCCTCCTTCTCCTCTTCTTTTAGAATCAAACCGAAACCAGAATTGATTTATTATTTTATGTGGGTCTGGTTCCAGTTCTTTATTGGAACTGACCCAGAATTGGTTTTGGAACCATGAGAAAAAATAGAATTGATATAAAGAACTCAGAACCAAATATGAATATAAGGCTTATAGCTTAAACTACATAGTTTTAGACCAAAACCATGTAGTTTTGCTTGTGTTTCTAACCTAAAATTAAAAATTTGTCTAAACCTAAACTGAATAATAAAGAAATAGTCTAACTCTAATTTACAAAGAAATAAACAAACAGAAACATAGATTTGATGATGTGAAAATGTTTGGTGATTTTTTGAATATGTCAGTGAGGTTTTTCACTTGTACTAACTTTGTTAGAACTTACTGGTAAAAAAAAAAAACTTTGTTAGAACTTAATTAATTATCTTAATTTATTTTATTTAAACTTTTTTAATATGGAAAACTCTCGTTCCTCGGAACCAGACTGGAACCAAAGCCGAGGAATGAGTACCAAACGGGAATCGAACTCAATTTTGGTTATGATTCCAAATTTTAAAGGGATCGGCATATTGGTTTTAGTTCCGGATTTTGACAGAAACCAACCAAAACTGGAAACGCTCAGCTCTACCTAGGGATGTGCATGGTTCCTAGGGCCCCAAATCGGTACCGAGAACCGTATCGAAACCGAAAAAGAACCGGTAAATTTAGAATCGTAATGGAATTGAAAATTTCAATTTTGGGTGCCGGTGCCTGTTCTTTATCTAGAATTGTACTAGAACCGTACCTAAACTGTTCTGCAACCGTACAGAGAACGAGTCCGTAAATAATAATAATTATACACTTATAAATAAAAATAAAGTTAGAATTAAAAGTTATAATTAATAATCATATATAAAAATAAAATTAAACTATATATCCAATAATACCACATCCTATTTTTATTTTAAAAAATAATGCCACATCCTATTAGTTAGTGGCTAAGACATATATATATTTCATAAAAGTATAGTACTGTTTAGATACGTATGAATTATTATTATCCCGTAATTAGGAAAACTAGATTCATCCCACCAAATACTATTTTATGTTAATTATTTGGATTATTACGTATGATTATGACAGCTAATATTATAATAAATAAGGTAATTTCTTAAAACTCCTTAATTTTAAATTCTAAAATTAATCATTTTAATTCTAAATTTTTTTATTAGAATTAAAATATCTAATTTAATATTTGTTCTTTTTCAGTACTGGACCTACAGGTGCCAATATAAATTCTAAGTTCTTGTAGTGCCCATTCCAAAATTTTAAGGAACAAAAAATTAGGTACCAATGTCGGTTCCTACCAAAAGAATCAGTACCGGAACTAAACCTCACACTCCTACCATTCAAAAAAAAAAAAAACCCTCACACTCCTAGGCCCTAGCTGTGCTATCCACATCTTTCACCTCCAAAGTTATGGAAAGTTTTGGGGAAACGTTTTTCACAATTAAAATAATTAAGAAAAGATCCACATTGTCCAAAAAATTGTTAAAAATGACCATTTAGAGAAAAATATATACTTGATTAATTTATTTAGATAAAAAAAAGATACTCAGTTAATTTATATAATAAAAAATGATACAAATAAAAAAAAAAGACATATACAATTTATATACTTTTTATAAAATTGTTATACTACTTTTGTATAAGCATAAAAAAAATTCAAACTTATTACACAATTTTTACACCATTATTATATAAATATTATACAGCTATTGTATTATTGTACAACTATTATATAATTGTCTTTTTTTTAATAAAATTTCAAAAATACTTTTAAAATTTAATAAAGTTATTTTTCTTTTCAATTATGCTGTATGTCTGTTTTTTAAAAAAAAAAAAACCAGATTTACATATTCCACGAGAATAAATTCTGGAATCATCTCATCTGCACCTCAAAAAAGGAACATATTGGGCTCCATATTTTGGGCTGGGCTTGACGTTTCTGTTCTGAGATTGAAAAAAAAAATTCACAACCAATATTTGTTAAAACCTGAATTGTATTACACCGTGTAAGAGAGGTATAAACAAATGAATAAAAAAAAAAAAAAAGAGAAAGAAAGAAACTTTTTAACAAAAAGGGCGTTGGTGGAGGCTTCAATACCTCAATTATTTTAATTAAATTAATTAATGGATATTAACACGGTAACAACTTCCCTTTTCTTTTTTTTTTCTTTCTATGTATACATCTTGACTTTCATTCTAAAAGCTCAGCCACAATCAATACAAAATGTGGTTCATGCTTGTGGTTGATTATTAAAGATATCAATCAATGTTTGTTAACAATATACTAATAAATAATTAGAAAATTTTGTATATAAGTTTTTTTTTTCTTTTATTAAAAGTGAAGCTAGAGTTGTCAAATTCGAAATACAAGAATTCAACTTTTACATTTATTTCAATCCTAAGTTCGATTATTTTTACTAAGTAAAAAACTGTGAATCGTAGATTTAAAAAACTAATCATGCATTATAAATTATATAATAGTATAAATTTTATCGTGTCTAAATTATAATACAGTTAATTTTTTAAAATTACAATTCACTATGTTTAATTTTGTGACTCAATACGACAATATAACGACTAGTTTAAAAAAAAATCACTAGATTTGTAGCATTTGCTTTTATTAAAATCACTATTAACAGTAAAAGTTCAAATACAGAAATGTTAAGAAATATGTTATTAGAAGCTCACATTTAATTAAAAAAGTCATGCAACCAATACTTATAAAAATTACGACTCAATACAAATAATTCAATGGTCAGTTAAGGGAAAAAAAAAATCACAAGTCTCGATTTCGAGACTTGTAGCATTTTACAGTTGGGGTTCAAATGCGAAAATAAATGGTTTGGATATATATATATATATATATATTATTAAACATTACCGTTAAATGTATTATTGTTCCATTTTGATATTTTTATTTCTTTCTAATTCAAAGAATTTCCAAATTTTTTTATTATTTAATGTAAAAACTAGAAACACATGTAGCAAATCCATATCAAGACAAGACAGCAAAGCTTAGGTAGATTGCGACATTCTTAAGAAAAAGAAACCTAACCAATTTAGGTGATATTAAGCTAATCATAATCAACTTAGCCAACCAACTCACCAAACCCTTTCTCTCCTTCACACTCTACATGTCTTAATGTTTGTAATTACTTTTTTTTTCTTAATTAATTAATTTCCTGTTATACTTCAATGATTGGACCAAATATCTATATCTGAATTTAATTGATGGATTCAATAATTGGAAATACGTTAAATACTCTTACTTTGCCACTTATTCCGTCTTTCGAGGTGCTCAAAAAATTAGCAAATTCCAATTAGTGTTAATGATTGATATGTTTGAAAAAATAACTTGCCTAAGACATTAGAAAAGTAATATGAAAAAAAAATAATAAAAATTGATGGCATCTAATATAGACCATTTTCTGCTTAATTGAAGCTAATAGGAGGGTCAAGTGGAATTTTAGTTGGAGGTAATTGTTTACTATTAATTAATTATCTTTCTTTCTACGTTATGAGAATTTGATATTTTAATTTGTAATTATTTGGCAATTAATTTTTTTTTTTAATTTCGAGAAGCTGCATTTCATTAAGTTGATAATAAAGACAAAAATTGAATGGATTGCTTTTTTTTTTTTCCCCTTATTGATTCCAAAATGAATCGGATTATATCTGATTAATCAAATACTTATATGATTTCATTTTCTAATTTCTATAAATTCTATTTGTTTTAAAACTGAAAATAAAAGTTTCTGGCTATACATACACTAACATTCAACGAAGAAAAAGCTAAAGCTAGAAATGAATTATAAGTTGAAAAGGTACCTCCTACTTTGTCATTACCAAACCTCATTTTTGTTGCAACTTTTGATGTCATTGACCAACAACAACCTTTAAAGTTTATAACTCATTACTATTGATTACTATTTAGAGCTGCATTGCATAGCTATAGTTCTCCATCCACAACTTCCAATGTCTATGATTTTTTATATGTTTTTTGTTACTTAAACCATTCATGGAATTATATGTACTAAGTCTATGCGAAAAAGACAACAGTTGTTAGTTTTCAAAAATTGATTTTGATTTTGTATTATAAATTATAGATAATTGTAAATTTAATGGTACTAAATATTTATGTTGAAATTACAATACATAGTATTTTTTTAAAATTAGAAGTACGACCTACTGGTTTTGATTTTGAAGCTTATTACAGAAAATTCAATGTTATTTAAATAAATAAAAAAAGAATCGTTTGTTTTCGACATTTCTGGATACCCTACCATCTAAACCATTTTCTATTTTCTCTACATACCCATCTTCCAAACTCCAATATCATTGTTAAAATTGAGTTGACCCAAACTTAATTCGATAAGTATATGCATACGTAATTTGGCACTTGGACTCGATTAGACAATCTATGCTATTTTCTAAAAGTTTACTTATTAGTATTATCCATATATTAGTTTAAGTACAAGAATATCTATAAAAAAAAGTACAAGAACAAGTTCAAATATTGGAGGGTGATAATCATGTGTTTACTGTTTTACTATAGAGTTCCCTTTTTTTTTTTTCAAGTCCGCTCGGTCTCTGAAACTTAGCTGCAATTAATTCGGACACAACCTAGATCGCACACCTAGTTGTAGTAAGTGAGTCTCCCAGCGGGGTTAACTGCATATATGTATAACCAATCTACTAACATTTCATGGATTGATGATGTCTAAATTCTTTCTACATTAGTTAACGACTAAGCTAACCCACTAATTGGATTAATTTAGCACTGTTAAAAATATTGTAAGTGTCGTGCCTCTAGACTTTGGCCCTTCCCGTTCTTCAAGGGATGGAGTATGGTGAAAAGAGAGCAAACCCATCTTGAACATCAAGAACATTGAACGTAGGAGAATGATGGCGTTTTGTGGGTGTTTGACTAGACCCCTTTTTTATTTTTAATTCAGTTCATAAGCAGCAAATTGCTGCTTTTTTATAAGTACTTTTAAAAAGTTAAAATGGAAAAATTACAGGTAATTAAAAACACTCTTTGTCTGTATACAAGTTGTCTAATTGGAGTTTGGGCAGGGTATGGCTTGTTGAAATTAGGCAAGAAGTGAGATTGTCTCTAAGATATGACAATCTGCTCTATTATATCTCTATGAGCTTTGTTGTGATATAAAGGGGAGAACTACTTATTTATATCTGGTGTAATACATTAATCAAATAGGAACTTAAGACTATACATGTTAAAATAAAAGAATAAAATAGTCTGAAATTTTATAAATGCTTGAACTTGATTGGTTTAGTGTATAAAAGCTCATCGTACATTGGGTGTAGGTAAGTATACACCAATCCAATAGGAAACAAGGGATTAATGTGCAAAACCCTTGGTTTTTGTGAATGTTGAGTTTAGGGGTAAAATGACAATTTTATACCTTAAAGGCAAAATAGTCATTTTGCACTTTTATGTTTTTTTGATGTAATTTGATTATTTGGATGTCCGTTTAATACTCAGGACGACAAGACAGTTGTTTTGAGTATAATATTGCGTTTTTGGGTTCCAGAATATTTTTGTCATTTTTGATATTTTGTTATTTTTATTAATGAAAGTTGGTAAATAAACTTATATTTTATTAATTCTAAAATTAAAAAGCAATTTGGCTGTAGTTAGGAATTTTAATTAGTGTTTAATTAGAATTTTATGGTTAATTGATTAGATAAATAAATTAAGAGGTTTTATTTGGTAATTTTAAAACTTTATTTTCCAATAAATAGGTTGTTAAACAACGAGTTAAGTGTTTTTTAGACTTAAAATTTCGTATTTCTTGAAATTAAGTTTTAGACGCAATTTCCGTCGATCCGTCGCTTTGGGTTGAGGCAGTCAGGGATTTGTTGGCGAGGAAACTTCGTCGTTCGGCGTCTTAGCTCGCAGCACTTTCCCGTCATTTGGCGTGCAGCTTTCTGTCATTTGGTGAATCTCGGGGTAGCATGCCCACGTCGTTTTGGCTTATTTTTAGCAGTAGGTTTTTAAGCTTTTTGGGTGGTTTTGAGGTTTTTTTTTTTATTTCTTTGCATTATTCTCATTTAATTAGAGCATAGTACGATCATATTGGATTGATTGTTTTTCTAATTAATTGATTTAAATTGAATTAAAATCAAATTAATTGAGGTCTTTAAACTTGAGATTTAAAGTTCTAGGTTAGAATTGAGAATTTTTATTTCTTTTAAATTGGTTAGAAGTTCAATTAAATTCTGAAAATTGAAATTAATAAGCATGATAGGGTTTAAATTAAATAATTTGGGTGTTGAAAATTTCTAATTATTTTAATTAATTAAATTTTCCTGGAAAATTCTCTGCTGTGATGTTAATGTGGATACTGTGACTTTGACAAATTTTAATAAATTATAGAAAAATGATTGCAATCTGAAATTTTTATATATTTGAGTTCTAAAAGTTAAATTTTGAATAAAAAATATTTTAGATTGAGTTTCAGATGACTTAATTTAAAAAATAAAAAAAAAATCAATCACTGAACTGCTGCTAGTAAAATACTTGTGCTATTTGGTTTCCTTATAAAATAAATTTATGAAATTTAAGAGTCTCTAAAAATTCTGAAATTTTGAGATAATAGCAATAAGGTTTGAAAGTATGATTTGGTATAATATTGGAATTTTTGAATTTACGGATTATTTTCTTTGAAATATAGAAGTTGGTATCGTTATATGAATCTTTGTCAGTAAACCTAGTCTTTTATGGAATTCACTTTCTCAATTGATGTTGTTGGTAGAATTGATTTAGTTTAACTTTTAAATAAGTATTTCAATTATAAAATTTAATATATGATTATTATTTAAAGTTGATTTTATTCCTGTTTGGTTAATCACACTATAGTTGATTTAAGTTTATATAAATTTTATTTTTTCGCATAGCTAATTAAATATCCTCTAAAAAGTTTTAATTAATATGTAATTTTAATATTCTAGATATGTTATTTTTTTGAAAAACTTTTTGCACCATTTATTTTTTTTATTATGATTTTATTAATTTTTATTTTACGGGTTTAACATAAAAGTTTTAAAATTCTTAATAATTATTTAAAATTTTTCCTCATTAAAATAATTTATAATGTAAAATTATAAAAATAACAAATAATATTTTATTTTCAAATTATTTAACTCCCACTAATATCTTAAAACTTGTTATTTGACAATTAAAGAATACAAAATATTTTCTATTCAAACTTAAAAATAAAATATAATTTGTGTGAATTTGATCTTTTAATTTATTAGACAATTTTCACAAAAATTCTTAACATTGCCCCTCACAAGTAAAATAAGTTTTACATCTCAAAAATTCTTAATAATTTACTTTTTGAGGATGAAAAATTGGATGGAGTTGCTTATCCGTGAAATTTAATAAACGGTTTTCAAGAAGCTTTGCAGGATTACGGGTTACATGATATAGGGATGGCAGACTATCAATTTACATGGTGGCATGGTAGAGGGGTAAATCGAAAGTTTGAGCTAAAATAACTACAGTGCAACATGAACTTGCTGTTGTTCGTTTATGTCAGGATGATGATAATAAAGATTTCATGAGTTACAATGGAAGCTTGGTGTGTTGCTTCCAAAGGAAGAACGATATTGGCAGCAACATTATAAGTCGCACTGGGTCATAAAAATACTGCTTACTTTTCAAGTCTGCTACTCGTTAGCTGTAGAGGAATGGGTTTGCAAAATGATAGTTGTATTTGGCGAGATGATCAGCAGGAGGTATATGATATTACTCGAGAGTTATTTTGATTCCCTTTTTTGGGCTGATGTGGTTGATGTTGATCTGGTTGTTTCATTGATAACAAGTTCATTGTTGAAGAAGAACGGCGGTAGAAACGGCTGGCTGGCGGTCGTTGTTTACATTGGCCCACGTTCTTTGTTTTCCTTTCCCATTTTTATTTTTTAAATTTAAATTAAAATATTATAACTTAGTACAAAAATTTTTCATTAAGCCCACAGTAAAGAGTAATAATGTTATTTTATTAGAAACTTAATTTAAAAAAATGGTGTAAAATTAACATAAGGAGGAAAACATTGAAGAAAAACAAAATTCAGGAAAAAAAATTTATTCAAAAATATAGATTAAATGAAATTTTAAACCTTCAACTTAAAGAATGTGTCAAAATGATTTTTTCTTCCTAAAATAAATTTACTAGAAATCAAGTAAATATTATATGACATCCATTATGATGGAAAAATTTGACAGTAAAAAAAATAAAAGGAAAAATTACTACTTCATAACTGATGTTTGGCTCTAATTATTATTTTATCACTCTATTTTAACATATACACTTTAGTAATCACACTATTAACTTTGACATTTAACCGTTAAAAATTGTAGAATTGACTCATCGAGTTGACTTGAATTTTTATTTTTACTTTTTTTACAATTTAGGTGCTTAATTTCACCACACCTTGAATTTTTTTTCAACAATTCAACTTTTACACTTAATAATTGTAAAATCAGAATATAAAAATTATAATTATAATATAAAAATATATTACTATTAATAAAGATAATTTGATAAAATAAAAATAAAAAATCACTGTTATTATTTTAAACATTTTTTCCTTAGTGACTTTTTTTAATAACTAAAAAATATTATTGACTTTTCTTATAAACATTGAAATAAGGGAAAATTATAATTTTATCGATGTATTTGTTATTACCTAATGTGTATTTTTATCCCTGTATTTTTTAGAATAAACTTTTTTGTCCCTGTGTTTTAATTCCATTTGTCCGTTTGTCAATTTTACTCAAGTTTTCTATTAATTTTTATAGGAAATGACATTATTATCCTTAGTTATTTAGGCCTAATTAAGGGAGAGACTAATAAGGAAATAAATAGTTAAAAGAGGGACCATAGTAAACGTCACGACCTAACCTGGAGCCGCGATCGGCATACAGCTAGACCGGAGTCTGACTGCACGAGCCTCCAAAATGATTCACCTAACTGCCTCGTCAACTACTTAGGCCCAAATTCACTGGCCTAAAATGGTTAACCCAAGTTTTTTATGTAGTTAGATGGTCTAACTTACATATCATATCAAATCTTAATCAATATTTGATGTGGGATCTTATAGTAAAAATTCACTTCATCTTCAACCTTGAACTTAAACTAGTTTTCAGCCAAAAAAATCCATTATATACACTACTCAAATAGGTTTTCGGCCACAAAAACAATCACCGTATACACCAAAATGAAGCTCTTGACATGATAAATCAAGTTATGACTATAGTTTTAGCATCAAAACACTATAAGAACTTGAAAAAATCAATTGAAATTTTTTCATTTTTCGACCCAACCCACAACCCATTCTTATTTTCATTTTCAGCCATCAATCGGAGAGTTGGTTGGCATTAAAGGTCTATTCAGCTCATGTGATATCTCTTGAAGGCCTTCATTTCCTTGCCTGATCACCCGAAGTTAGGGTAAATTGCAACTACGGTACCTGAACTTTTAAAGGTCTTTCTTGATGGTACCTAAATTTCAAATTCTAACTTTAAAATTGCTAAACTTCGAGAGAATTTGCAAATAATTAGATTTTGCCGGTTCCAAATTCCTAACTGGTAAAACTGATGATGTGGCACTGACATATCAATAATAATTCATGCATGTCAGCTTTTTTCTTCCTCTCTCTTTTGCCCCTCTGCCCAAGATATTGCCCTTACATTTTTTATTTTTCCTCTCTCTCTTCTTCACTCTTTCTCCTTCTCTTCTTCCATCTTTCTTCTTCAATTGTTTATTAGCATGGAAGGAGAGCGAAACATGGAGCTTAAGACCATCATTCTTAACCATCTCTGCAACACTAAGATATCCAGCCCAATCATATTTCCCCATTGCTTCTTTCTCAGCTATTCCCCAAAACACAGGCATCTCAATGCCTTCAACCCTAACAATTTTAGAGCTTTAAGTCCAGCTGCAATCGCTCTCGCATGGTTAACTGTGTGGCAATCAGATACAACATCCAAAGGCAGCCCAACAAATATTCTTACACCATCAAGCTGCAAAACACAAATTATAGCAGAAATTTAGATAATACATCTTAGAACTAAAATTCCTAAAAGATGCATAGTAAACAAGATGTACCTAGGTCAGAAAATTCATTAAAAAAACTCAAATCACTTTCCTATAAGAACAACGGCT